>OU015503.1:116155476-116187976 GCA_907164885.2 Dolomedes plantarius | reverse complement strand
TTTTCAAAAATCTCTCTTAGTGCACCCCTACAGTATAAGAAGAATCGCCATGCCAAATTTCAGCCGTTTAGGTCCAGCGGTTTGGTCTGTGCGTTGTATGTCAGTCAGTGAGTCAGTTACGGAACTGTTTTATATATATAGATATACGCATATAACGCCCGGTGGTGTAGTGGTTAAAAGCTTCAAGCTGCCACACCACAGTCCAGGGTTTGATCCTGCGACTGAGCAAGGTTAACTCATCCTTTCATTGCGTAGATTAAATGAGGAACAAGCATACTTGGGAACTAACCATGGGTGTTTCGCGTCAGGTTGACCACCTCACCCAGACGTATTCTGTATAACACCCGAAGCCCACGGTTATGAAAGCGGAGATAGGCACCGCAGGCCTTGCTCCACATTGGACTGTTGTGCCATGAGTTAGTTAATATTCAGCGAGGCACTGTATAGGATTTCCGCATTGATATCTTGGATCAGCTGTAAGTGTCAATGCCGTGTTTAATGTGTAATCACGGTCGTTCCATGACACACCTGGGAAATGCCAGCACTTAACAGCTCACTTTAAATGAAATGAACCAAATTACATCATGGATGGTAACTAATGTGTTCCGTACTAAGGCACGGGCTTTAATCTAGTTCACTTATCCTACTGTCATCAACAATTTCTAAAAAGTTCCAGGTTAACAGAATTTAAATTCAGTAGACCTAATAAAAGCATGTTGAAGTTTCTGGAAATTATAATACTTTAGGCAAAAAAAACTTTTATTCACAACAAACACAAAGTTAGAATCGATTATAACTTACAGACATCGCGAAGGATATTCAAACAAATGACACACTTTATCTCACATCTTACTGCACCACTGCTACATATATATACCACAACATATATGCATTCTAAGATCCACAAAAATGTCTTCTTACATTTACATTACTTCTGTAAATATATGATGTTACCGGTTACAATCAGTTGGTTTGTCCAGGATTTGGATTAAGTATGACAGCATACAATCACTGATTTCAAGGTAGTCCGGATTATATTGAATTTAGAAGATGAGAGAAAAAATGTAGTAAGTACAAATAGATGCTTAAGTAAGGACAACGCTTATTACTTCTCTCTACTCATTTAACAACCAATAAGTGAAATTATAATTACTAATACATACACTGATCATAGCTGTGGACACATTTTAGAGCGCAAAATTACAGTAAGTAGACTCACTGCTCCACTTACTACACTGCTACTTAAGTAAAAGTGTTCTGACAATCCATTTATCTGAATTTCAGAGCGCAAAATTACTGTAAGTGGACTTACTGCTCCACTTACTACACTGCTACTTAAGTAAAAGTGTTCTGACCATCCATTTATCTGAATTTCAGAGCGCAAAATTACTGTAAGTGGACTTACTGCTCCACTTACTACACTGCTACTTAAGTAAAAGTGTTCTGACCATCCATTTATCTGAATTTCAGAGCGCAAAATTACTGTAAGTGGACTTACTGCTCCACTTACTACACTGCTACTTAAGTAAAAATTTTCTGACCATCCATATATCTGAATTTTAGAGCGCAAAATTACAGTAAGCGGACTCACTGCTCCATTTTCTACACTGTTACTTAAGTAAAAGTGTTCTAACTATCCATATATCTAAAAAAAGAAGGAAAGAGGGAAGAAGCAGGAAATAAGGCAAATCGTGCGAAACCGAACCTTTTTTGAAAACTTGTTGTTCCTAATGCCCCCTGGTAGGATTATTTTCAGTCTAGATTCATATAGTCTAGCAGGTTGAAGTTGAGAGGCTCCGGTTTATAATGGCACCACATGGGTCGGAGTCCGACTGAGCCAGGCGCCACCTCAATTTTGACTGAGCAGCCCCAGGGGCGGCATCTGAGGGATCGTACCCTCTCCCATCCTCTTTAACCTCATGAGGGACTACCCAGTCTATGGATTTAACGTGTCCCTATCCGGCCTAGACGCAAAAGTATTAAATGACGCGTGTCGGTAATCGATCCGAGCAAACTCTCCACCGAAAAGCCGACGCGCTACCACTCGACAACCACTGGCCCTTTTATATATTTCCTTGGACGAACGAAAGGCGTTCTAAGTATACACATATACTCTCGGAAAACCACAACTATGGAGACTCTTGAGTTGAGAAACGTCCAATATACACTCCGCAAAACAACAAGCACACAGTTGCGCATTTCTGTTCCACTGCGCACTTCTGCGCAAGAGAATTCGATTTAAATATCAAAATATCTCTTTTTTCTTTTAAATAAAAGCGTTTTCATTGGAAATGCAGGGCGACACTGCGTGTAAGCTGCCTGGGGGGAAATCGAATGAAAAATAAACACCCCCCTCAGAATGCGGCCATTCCGCGTTTTCCTCCTCTACCGAAGAATAAGAAATGGAATTCCAGGACTGGAATTCGAGGAGAAAGTATCGAGTAGTGCTTTATTCTAATAGAATGCGGCATCAGTAGTCGAAAGAGAACATGAGGGACGGGGTTCTTTCTTTCTCTCGTTTCTTCTTTTCACCCTTGGCGGCGTGTGGAAGAAGACGATCTTTCGCAAAAAGGAACTGACAAGTCGGTCCCTCGGATAATTGTACGTTCGATAGTGTAGATGAAAACAGTTCGTTGCACATTATTGATATTTTAGGTAAGAGAAGGTCTTATAATCCTCAGGTCCAAACGATATCTACACATGGAACATCACTTCAGCCATTTTTTTTTAGACTTTGGTAGGATGAAAGCGCTAGACAAAGGCTGGTTAGACAGAGACCTACAGTTTAGACCTGATCTCGAACGTTCATATCACTGGATCGAACACCAGTGCCCTGACCATTCATATACACATGTTTATACACATACTAGCTGAATATCCGTGCTTCGCTACGGAGTACATTTAAATTAAGCACAACGGTCAATGTATGCAATTAATCTATATACCGTAGATTGGGGTTGCGTGGACCAAAAAAGTGAAGATTTTTGTACATTTCTTACCCAACGATAGCCTTAAAAACATGTTTGTGCTGATAACTTGATTTGAACAACTTATTTGAAGATTCCCCAGGATTTTAGGTCTTTTTCAAACCAAAATTTTAATTATATATATATTTAATAAATTATTGAAATTTGGGTTCAAGTAACCCGCTGATTGGAGTTACTTGAACCCAACCTACATTTTACAATATACAATTCAAATAGTTAGTGGACTCAAGTAGCACATAGGATCTTGAAATAAAAATAGAGGCTTATGTATGAAAAATTTATTTTACATTGAAACAGAAAACAAACCCCTTTTTATTTGCAAATCTGATTGTTAACAGTGAATGAGTCTTCAAAACTAATTTTACCCCGTCCCGCCCAGGGAGGTTGTTTTGAAAACATTTCAGTGATGTTCCATCCATTGCAAGGTAAGACTTGACAATAAATCGAAAGTCCAGTTCGTGTACGGGAAATACAAAATTATAAATTTTGTCTAAATGACAAAAGTCACAATGTCTAAATGACTGGCACAAGCCAACTCTTCATCACTAGTAAATATGATTGGTTTCTCCAAGTTCGTTCAATAAACCATTCTTCAATCTCCTTTTCATAGTGGACCTACTAATTTTAAAGTGGGTTGAGGCATCTCTTTGAGACATTTCTCCTGGCCTCACAGCATTAAACATTCCTATAATTATTCAACTGTAAAATAACCATACTCCCAGGAGACCTCTTGTAATTTCGGAACATTTTTGTATCAGATCTGCGAATTAATGCACATGAACCAATTTAACCATTTAATAAAAGGAAACCGACATGAAGTAATGATATTAATTACTTTTATAGTGAAATTTGAGAATGTCTAAGGGTTAATTGGACCCACTTTCTTGCTTGGGTCCAATAGTTTATCAGCACACTAGTTAATACTTATAATTTTTACTGGCTTAATTGATTTTCTATCCATCTAAAACTATTGTTTTATTCTTAAAGACTGTATTTGAAATGTAAATTTATCCTTACCTAATCTGGGAATTCAGTGTGTAGGTCACAAAAATTCGTGTTTTTATCACAAAGCAACATAACCTGAACTTAAAATAGGTGGGAAGAGCGGGAACGGGGTAAAGTGCCTCAGGACCCACCTAATGCTCCTATCTGTTGAATAGATGGTGAATTATACCTATATTTTAATGACAAGAGACCTAATTTAAAACACCTTTTCGGTTTGCGTCCAAGTAACCCCAACTTACGGTATATAAAACAGTTCCGTAACTGACTCACTGACTGACTGACATACAACGCACAGACCAAACCGCTGGACCTAAAGGGCTGAAATGTTGCATGCTGATTATTCTTATAGTGTAGGGGTGCACTAAGAAGGATTTTTGAAAAATTATTCTAAGATTTTTTAAAATAAAATTTTTAAGCTGGTTTTGTAACCTTTTTTTAAGTTTGCATTTAAAATAATAATTTGAGGATTATAAAAATTATATCACGAGAAATATCATGAAAATTCCTTTAAAATGAAATCTTTTTCGAATCTTTACCTCGATTTTCTGATTTTAGGTGAGTTTTTAAAGATTCATTTTTAGAATTTAATTTATTAAACGCTGAGCACGTGATTTCTTTTTCTGGTACTTTAAATAAATTTATTGTCATGTGCATAACATTTAAATAGACAAAAAAATTTTTTTTCCCTTGATAATGCAGCAGACGATTTGGACATTATCCAAAAAATATTAAAATACCGTAAAAAATATGATCCTCAAACTGTTTTTTTTACATCAATTGTATACATTAATCGTCGTACTTATTATAAATATATATATATATATATATATATATATATATATATATATATATATATATATATATATATATTGGCATTAATTGCATACATTGTCCGTTCTATTTAATTTGAATGTACTCCGTAGCGAAGTGCGGGTTTCCAGCTAGTCTATATACATAAAACAGTTCCGTGACTGACTGAGTGACATACAACGCACAGACCATACCGCTGGACCTAAAGGGCTGAAATTTTGCATGGCGATTCTTCTTATAGTGTAGGGGTGCAATAAGAAAGATTTTTGGAAAATTCCTCTTAGATTTTTTAAAATTAAATTTTTAAGCAGTTTTAGTAACTTTTTTTAAGTTTACATTTAAAATAATAATTTGAGGGTTCTGAAATTTATATCATGAGAAAGATCATAAAAATTCCTTTGAAATGAATCCTTTTTCGAATGTTTACCTCGATTTTCTGAATTTTTGGGAATTTTTAAACATTCACTTTTAGAATTTAATTTATTAAATGCCGATCACGTGATTTCTTTTTCTGGTACTTTAAATAAATTCATCGTCACGTGCATAACAACTAATTAGACAAAAAATATATTTTTTTCTTTCTAATGCAGCAGAGGATTGGATATTATCCAGAAAAAATAAATATCCTTTCCGATTTTCTTATAAATAAATAAATAAATAAATAAATAAATTATATATATATATACTTATATATAAAGAGAGAGCGATTTTGTATGTGGAGGGTAATCTTTAGAACCTCTGCACCTATTTGAAAAATTCTTTCACTGTTTGAAAGGTACATTATTCCAGATAGACATAGGCTATATATTATGTATATCTGATCAGTAGAAATAAAGTTAGGGACTTAATCCTAAGAATCTCCATCGTTTCCGCTACTGTCTTCTACCGCTTTTTGTTCCGAAGATTTCAACGATCCTTACCGTGGTGCTATCGCGGTGGGCTTCTGTTCTAACGCTAGCGGTTCGAACCTAGCCGTTCTCCGGCACGCATTTTTCTTAAAAATAATTATTTTAATTATTAACTAACATAAAATTAATTTAAGGTATTATTTAGGTTATTATTAAGGTAAAAAAAGATTTACAATTTATTGGCTATCAACTGGAAATTTATTGGTATAATATTTTGTTCAACCCGGACAAAGTCGGGACGGGCCGCTAGTATATATTACATCAATTGTATACATTGATCGTCATATTTGTTATAAATATATATATATATATATATATATATATATATTTGGCATTAATTGCATACATTGACCGTTGTATTTAATTTGAATGTACTCCGTAGAGAAGTATGGGTTTTCAGCTAGTATATATAAAGGAAGATGTCCTGACTTATCTATACACGTATCGACGCCTAGCAAAAACTATTGGAGATACAGATATCAAATTTTAGGAGCTTATTACTTTTGTGCTTGAAGCGTCATTTAAGAAGCGATTTTTCAAAATTCGCCACCAAAGGGGGGGGGGGAGGCAAAACGTGTTTTTTACATATTCCTTCATATCTCAAAGAAAGAAAGTGACATCCATAAGATTCTTGCTTTAAAATATAAGGAACACGAATACCATGAATATCTATAAACCAATTTCAGGATTTTTCAAAATTCGGCCACCCAAAAGGGGGAGGGGGGGGGCAAAACGTGTTTTTCACATATTCCCTCATATCTCAAAGAAAGAAACAGATATCCATAAGATACTTGCTTTAAAATGAAAGGAAAACGAATACCTAAAATCAATTTCAGGATTTTAAAAATTTGGCCCCCGTGGGGGGGGGGGCAAAATGTGTTCTCCACATATTCCCTCATATCTCAAAGAAAGAAACACATATCCATAAGATTCTTGCTTTAAAATGTAAGAAAAACGAATACCTAAAAACCGATTTCAGGATTTTCAAAATCCGGCCACTATGGGGGGAGGGGGGGGCTAAATGTGTCTTTACGTGTTTTTCACATATTCTTTCATACCTCAAAGAAAGAAACAGATATCCATTCAAAGATTCTTGGTTTAAAATGAAAGGCGTGTGTGTGTGTGTATACATACACAAACAAACAAACAAACAAACACAAACACAAACACACACACACACACACATATATATATATATATATATATATATATATATATATATATATATATATATATATATATATATATATATATATATATATATATAAATGAATATGACACATCTCTCAAGAAATACTGGGCTTACATCCAAACGCGGACACCTCAACCGAGAATTGAAGCATTCGACCGTCAGGGTTGTCAACAGCAGAGACGCGGGCATTTGTCACCGAATCGACAACTTCCGCAACACGCACCTACTCCACTGCAGGCAATTCTTCTCTTTTCTGCCCAAGCTATCCTTTTCTTCGATTTCTGGTGTGCGGTTCCTCGCCTGTCACGGGTTTTTGGTGTGTTACGGTTCTTATTTTATTCAACATTACAAATCTGAAACACCCGACATATACAGGATTTATTTTTCTGTAATGCTGCAAATCCGGAACACTTGCTACTATATACAACATTTATCGTTCAGTATTACAAATCCGGAATACAGGATTCATCGTTCCGAGTGTTCAGTCGATCAACAACCGGTTCCTCGCGTGTCTTTGGCGCTAAAATTCACTTCCCTTCATCCAGTGTGTGCCTCAAGAGCGCCGTCAAGTGACGGATTAATGAACAAATCGATGTATCGGAGGCTAAGGAATGAAGGCACCTCATAGTGATGAACACGTTCGAGATTTCTCGTCACTGCAACCGCAGATTCTGGCTACCACAGGACTACATGTAATATATATATATATATATATATATATAAAGAATATTTTGTATTTTTTTTGGGTATAGAAAGATATTTTCAATTTCTTACTTAAGATATATATATATATATATATATATATATATATATATATATATATATATATATATATATATATATATTAGATAATATATACAAAATATATTTCTCTATTCTAAAAAAAGTAACTCCCGCTGCCGCTGTCAAAAGCTTGTCACGCTATCTCCTCCAAAAACGCTGGGGGTATGGGGTCGAGAGCGATGCCAATGGATGCAGAAAAATGGGGGGGACCAAAGTAAGATATGTCTCATCTTCGGCGGTGTAGGAGTTAATCACCTAGAAGCAATAGATGCATGCAAGGGTTGGAATACGCAAGGAATACAACGCATTGACCTTACACATACGTTTATTAGACAACCTAAATTTCAATTTACATGTCAGCACTATAGTATTACAATCTGTTTTATGTTAATAATTTTGACGTACAATACCCAGAAGCAGAGGCAAACTATAGAGTCAAATATGATTTTTAGAATCTAACGGGGAGGCACTTACTATCACGGATGTATGCAACGATGATCGTAGCATCGGCGACCGGGACCCAGTATCATCTCCAGTGTATGAAAACGTTGGCAGTATATTGGCACTTCTCCACGGCTATATGGCAGACGAGAGCCTCCGACATCTAACTCTCAGGAACCCAATCTGAAGACCGTCTCCTTTTTTTCTTGATTCCTCTCGTCCTTAGCGAAGCTGTTGTCCGTTTACAGGGGGCCATTCTAGCACGCCCCTCACTTTCATTGGGCAGTGGGCTGTTTCTCCTTCAGTGGTTCCTATCCCTAATTGGTCCTTTATTATACCGCCTCTGCCGCCTCTGTCCATGGGCTATTTAGTACCTCCCCCGACATACGTTTATTTTGTAAAACAACTTTGATTCTTCTCCTCTGACGTTTTTACTGTGGGCCATAAAATAACGACCATCCATCTTGTAAAATATAAACTTCAGATCGCTATCACTGGCCACACCGACAGCTATTCTTCTATTTTTTTATTGTTTTACAATCCTGTATTTGCCCCTGCCTCTGCATCCTTTATGGTACATTCTTTATTGTCCACACACCGTGGGGAATTACACTATTTTCACTTCTACAGGCGGACTTTAAGTTTTTTTTTTTTTATGTTTTGTGGGAAAATATTGACTTTTTCTTGTTCAGATTACGATAACTCGCCAAAAAATGATCGTAGAATTTCGATCTTTTTACAATCTAAGACTACAGACATTTCTCTTTCAAACTAGACCTCATTTGTTTATAAATAATTTAAAACAGACTCATATTTTCATCAAAAACTGAAACACAGTTTTTCAAGAAATATCGTCCCCTATGTGGATGTAATATCGATGCTCCTCGGGTTTTTATCTTACAAAGAAAATACTGACATCATCTGGAAGTTGAACGCTTTGTCATTCATATAAACCTCATTTCATGTCTACATATATCTTAAATTTTCGATTTTTAATTGAATTTTAAAACTGACAATTCACCAGTGATGCAACGCCCTTCGCATTAAGGGTGACAACAGTAAATGGATGGAAGCTGTTACATTGCCCGGGAATCACCCCTATGTGTCTCGCTATTAGCCATAACAGAGGAGCGAGAGTAGCGAGCCTAGGTGCGAAGCCCCTAGTATAATATATGTTATAAAATATTAATTTTATTTTAATGTTATCTTCAGATCATAAGACGCACCCCAATTTTAAGTGTATTAATTAATGTAAAAAAAGTAAGTCTTATAATCCGTATATATATATATATATATATATATATATATATATATATATATATATATATATATATATATATATATATATATATATATATATATATATATATATATATATGTGTGTGTGTGTGTGTGTGTGTGTGTGTGTGTTACCTTTAAAAAAAGTACTAGGAAGCATTCCAACTTAAAGGGTATAGCATCCTCCGTTCCGTTAGGACTGGCAAAGGTTGTAGTGGTGGCAGCTTTCCTTATAAGAGATACTAATTATCATTGCATAAGTATCACCATTTCAGCTAACTCACGGACTTGGGAGATGCAGGGCATTTCGGATGTCTAGAGGGGCAAGTCCATTAACATATTCAAGACTAGCTGAATACCTTGCTACCATCAATTATGTCATATGGTTAATTTCTTTGGAAATAAACGGTTATCATTCCCCAAAGGAGTGGATAATTTGACGACAAAGATTCACCCTTTTTACGCCCTTAAAATTTACATTTTTAAAAAATTATTTCTTATTGAGTACTTAAGGCTTAACAGGAACTACAATTCAAAATTTTAGATTCCTAGGCCTTATGGCTCTAAATTAGTTTTTTTAAGGGGGGTGAGGGGTTAAACCCCTTTTATTCTGAATGTAATTTTAACTCCTTGCAATTTGTATTTTTTAAATGCACAGTAAGTACCATGAGCTTTAGAGGAACCTTTGTTCAAAATTTGAGCTTCCTAGGCCCTATGATTCCAGTTGTATAGATTTTTTGGGGGTAGGGAGGGGGTTAAGGCCGCATTAATCCCCTTAAAATTGAAATAAAGAAAGACTTCTTGGTGTGCACGTAGTAATTAAAAAAAACCAGCATTCAAAATTTCAGTCGCCCAGGCCTTATTTTTCCAGAGAGACATTTTATTTCCTTAGGGGTTTACCCACCAAAAATTAAAATGTTTTCTATTCATTTCTTCGCAAGCACCTAGGACCAGAGAGGAACCACCCAGTAAAATTTCAGCTTCATAGGAGTTATGGTTCCAAACATACAGTTATGAGTCAGTCAATGAGTGGTATTTGCCTTTTATATACAGGGTGTCCATAATCAAACTTCCCTACTTTAAAGTTGTCTACAGTCGAAACTATTGTTCAGAAAGTTTTGAAATTTTGTGTGGGACATATTGAAGGCAGGGGAATTTGTTTGAGCGAATAAAAAATTAGTCCAAAATTTCACCACCAGAGGGCTTTTTTTGATGATTTACTCATTTAGCCAACATTTAGTATAGTTAAAAAAATTATTACAACAAGACATGCTCAACATGACGGAAGCACGCTAAAAGCAAAATTTCCATGACAGTTTCTAGGTTTTATAACAACTTCTGCTCTACGTCAACTAAAATTAATTTGCATATTTGTTTCTTCTTCGTTCCTTCAAATCTTTTGTCCGAAAATTAGTTATCGAACAAGTCTCCGATCGACTTTGCAATCACTTTAAAGATTGTAAAATTTAACGAGTATGAGTTCTTGTGTTAGAGTGACCTATGGATAAAAAGATGTTGAAATCTTCAGTAAAGAGACAGTCATAAATGCGTAATTCATCAAAAAACGACCTCTGGTGGTGAAACTTTGAACTAATTTTTTTATTCGCTCAAACAAATTCCCATCCCTTTAATATGTCCTACACAAAATTTCATAACTTTCTGAACAATAGTTTCGACTGTAGACAACTTTAAAGTAGGGAAGTTTAATTATGGACACCCTGTATATAGATTAAAATCCACCTAACCTAAAGAACCTGCCGGTTGACCTGATTGACCCGTTAGATCTGAACACTTATTCTGGGACACCTGAATGCAAAGCATCTAATGCGAGGATGATGAACTCATAACCAGTGATGCACAGATCTCCTCCATTTGGCGGATTCCTTTTCCTCAACGATGGCACTCCTGTTCATTCATCGTACAGCTACATCACCAGCTCAAGTCCGAAATATTTCTATGGTGAACCCAACCATTTTCCCAGGTTGTACATGGACAGTACTGAAAAATATTGGTAGCGACCACTTCCCGATTGCTACAGAACTTAGAAAGAGGCAGATTACTTTTATTAATCGTAAAAAATGTTGTAATTTTAAGAAGGCGGACTGGAGGGCTTCTCGTTGTTTCGTTGACAGACAAGTAGAGTCGAAGACTTTATCAAGTCTAAACAGCGACAGACATGTAGGCACAGCGTTCTCCCGATTTTTCAGTGACCATCTGAGGAGACTCTCATTTAAATGTGGTCGCAAGATTCATCCTATTTGTTAGAAGTGCCACACATTCTCGAGTGCCTGGGGTTGTCCCGCGACGACCTGTTTTCTGAACCTCTTTCGGTGTATCATTTTGAACGGGGTGAACGGAC
Organism: Dolomedes plantarius; assembly: GCA_907164885.2. Lineage (NCBI taxonomy): Eukaryota > Metazoa > Arthropoda > Arachnida > Araneae > Dolomedidae > Dolomedes > Dolomedes plantarius. Next base: position 116,176,213 of record OU015503.1, on the reverse strand, counting down.
TTGTGGATTTGGAGCTGGAGCTAAGCACAGAGATTAGCAACAACAACAACAACATATATATATATATATATTTATATATATATATTGTTACGAGTTTGGGGCCAACTTGGCGTGTTATCTCCAGCATACGATGTTGTGGAGTCCACCTTAAATAAAACAATGGTTTAGCACGTTCACGCGTCTACCATGAAGTAATAAATCCTGCTCTTGGGTCTATTGTTGGAAAATGGTTTGGATGCGATCGGTTGAGGTTTTTCAACAGGTGATACTCTTCTTGTAAAAAGTTTTATTCTGGGCTGGTATAAGACGAGGTCCTTAGAGGGAAGGAAGTTAAAGGTCGTATGCTACTTTTTAATAATTGTTATATTGTAATTAATTATTGTCTTTGAATCCCACCATGTTAAAGAAAAGTTCTTAGGTGCTGGAATTATTGGTTTCTAGCGAAGATTCAACGTTTTTATTTTGTCTTCTCTTCTGTAAGTTGTTAAAAAGTGTACTGAAGACTTAATGTTTGATAAATTGCTATCATTCAATTTGCGGTAACTGGCATATTTATTTCCATTGTGAAATCCACTTTTTAGAATATCTACCTGTTGCTCGGGATTGGTACAATCAATATATATATATATATATATATATATATATATATATATATATATATATATATATATACAGGGGTATTTTTATGAAACTGACACTACTCAGAGCCATCTGTAGCGCGATCTATCGGCCGGAATTCCACCGAAATTGATAAAGGGACTAAGGACGACATGGGAATTGGTTTCCATGAAAAAAAAATTCCAAAAGTCGCCGATGGGGGAAGATATGGCTGCGTTGTTATTGGGGCATCCGAGAATTTGCACAAAACTCAAGTAAAGCATCAAAATGCAAATTCACGACTACGTAGTTGACAGCAGAGAAAGGAATAACAAAAAATTTCACTGCAACACTGCTTTGTGCAGCAAATTCACTTCTCCCTCCTTCAATGTGACCACCGTCCTGGTGGACGACACACTGCATCGTGAACACTACGTTCTCAACGGCCGAGCGTAACATGTCACCAGGAATATTCACCACAGTCTGGGATATATTGTCCTTTAGGGCCACTAGATTAGAGACTCCACCAAAATACACCTTGGACTTTAAATAACCCCACAGAGAAAAGTCACGTGGGTTAGGTCCGGGGAGCGAGGTAGCCATGCAAGTGGAAAAAAAAAAGACTGATAACCATTTCTTCTGTAAAGCGAAGGCGCAACAGATTCCGCACCGATCTTTATAGCCCAAAATGCTGGCGCTGCTGACGACACTTAGTCATGAATTTGCATTTCGATGTTTTACTTGCGTTTTATACAAATTCTCGGGTGCGCCGACAACAACAGCGCCATATCTTCCCCTATTGGAGACTTTTGGAACTTTTCTTTCTCGGAAACTCTTTCCCACATCGTCCTTAGTCCCTCTATCAATTTTGGTGGAATTCCGGCTGATAGATCGCGCTACAGATGGCTCTGAGTAGTGTCAGTTTAATGAAAATCACCCTGTATATAGATACATATATATACACGTATATAAGTATATATATATATAGTTATAGTGAACGAATCGAAAATACACGTCTACGGGTCTCAAAACGCTCACTAAAATTAACTCCGCAAACGAATCAAAAGTATAGACTGTGAAGAATCCATTGATTCTCCCAATTTAGAGCAAAATCCTCTCATTCAATTCACGATCCATCAGAGGGCTCAACAAAGGGTTCCCGAGGCGAACAGCCGAACAACAGGAGCGACGACACAAAGCGCTCCCGAAAATGCAAACCTGGACGCGAGGCGCCAGTATGTCTGAGATTGAGACATAAAGTGGAAAGGACATTAGTTCCGGTCCACCCCTTGATCGATGATGATCGGGGAAAATTAATCGTCTTAAGTGATCAGCTGATCTCATGACGAGGGAAGTGTGTCGCCAATTGGACCTCCGAAAAGTGATGTCACTTTAAAGGCGCCAATTAAAACCCTTCTAAATTTTGGGTGTGCGCAGCGCCAGAATGGCGAGTTGCGGCGCTGCGAAAGAAATAAATTCAGTTAGCCCCTAGATCTGGATCTAGAAGGTCGCTACTCCGGCATTGAAGCCGTAGATTACGATTTTCTTCATAAGCCTTCGTGCGAGGCAGAACATCTCGACTCCCTGTCGACTTGTTTCGAGAAGAAACAGTTCTAGCTATTAGAGTTAGCTCCTAGACCTGCATCTAAAAGGTCACTACTCCGGCATTGCAGCCGTAACTTACGATTTTGTTCATAAGCCCTCGTGCGAGGCAGAACATCCCGACTCCCTGTCGACTTGTTTCGAGAAGAAACAGTATAGCTATTAGATACAGCTCGTTCTTTAGATCCCAGAAGGACGTGGACAATTGATCATCGGCCGACTATGTGATTCCAGCAAAGGTGATTGTTACGCGTCCTAATTTCCCGTGATAAGAAGCCAAAGAACTTTCGCGGTTAGACTTCTGATATGCAGTTTTCATATGTAGTTCTTGCAGCTCAGTTTCCCGATCGGCGTCTCGAGAGCATCATATAATGTGTAGGCATCCTAATTCATCAACCTCTTCTCACTGTAAATAAATCATTTCATTTAATATATTACTTGGCTGCATCGTCGTTTACTTCGCTACCACGACGAATTATTTACAAGATTTCTGCGGATCTCAAACGATCGCTAAGATTATCTTCGCGAACGAATCGAAACTACAGACTTCTATGGGTCTCTAAACGCTCTCTAAGAATATCTCCACGAACGACTCAAGGAAGTTAGATATGGTATCCAACTTATTACTGTAGATATAAACCATAGATGGTTATTTATTGTTCTTCGACTACGCGAAATCCTGACGGACGCTTGCACTCCGACCAAATTAGCCAGATGATCAGAACAGCTCTGCAGTCGGAAATGTACGTGACACGGATTAGGGCCTGTTCACATAGGAGTCTGGTAGCGGAAGCGTAAATGGGAAGATGGCGCTGAGACGGAAATAAACCAATCATTGGCGTTAAAAATTTCGTTGCTATTCGTTTAGAGGTTTGTCATTGGTTAAATATATTTCAATACTTTAACGCTTACCGCTACCGGACTCCTATGTGAACAGGCCCTTACCCTCATTGAGAACTGCATCGCCTGTTGCCAAACTGGGTAAGCTAAACACCTCCCCCCCACTGAAATGTTAACTTGGTATTCATACAGACAAGCAATACATTTTACCAAACATTAACTGAAATCCTCAGCATATTTTTCTATTTTTTTGACAACTCTACTTCGTTCTGTACATTAATATACATACATACACACACATATATGTGTGTATGTATATGCATATATATTTATATATACAGTGGTACCTCGACTTACGAGAGTCTCGACTTACGAGTTTTTCGAGATACGAGCATTCTCTCGGTAGATTTATTGCTTCGAGTTACGAGCTAAAATTCGGGTTACGAGCAAGCTTCAGATATCCCACCGCTAGTTTGAGCAGCGAATGCCATGTTACGTGCTCATCAAATGAGAACACAAGAAACATATATTATTTACAACCATTATGTACAATTATTATACAATTGTATAATATTATTCTGAGACTACTATCCAGTCTTAAACCGAGAGATTGGATTCTGAGAAAACGTTCTTCGGATTCTCAGAAAGAAGAATCTGGACATTACAGCCACAGTGAACGATGCAACAATCGCCCAGCTTCCGTGTGTCACTCGTTCACTTTAAGAGAGTAGCTGGAAATAAAAGCGAAAGTGAAGAAAGCGGGGCGAAAAGATCAAAAATCAACGAATAAGATTTAATTTTTCAGTTCAGCCTTTCTCCTCCTCTTCCATCAGCATCTTCGAGTCTGATCTCCAAGGTAAATGTTGTACATTACACTTAAAAAAACAAATTTATTGCAGTACATTCTATTGTATTGCGTTTTTATACAATGTTCGTCGTTTATAAGCACGTTTTTTGTTGTTTAAAAACATGTAACCAAAAATTGCGGTGTTTGGGGGGAGCCCGGAACGAATTAATGGCATTTACTTTCATTTCAATGGGGAAAATTGATTCGAGATACGAGCTAAGTCATGGAACGAATTAAACTCGTAAGTCGAGGTACCACTGTATATATATATATATATATGTGTGTGTGTGTGAGTATGTATATTTATATATTTATATATATATACAGGTAGCCCTCCTACAGCACGGCATCTTACAACACGGTTTTGCTCTAACACGATAGGATAAATTGCAGAAACCCTCGTATAACACTGGAATCTGTAACACGGATTCGCTCTAACACGATAAAAAAATTGCGAAAACAAGCGTACAACACTGTACTTCTATACCACTAGATACCATGATGTTTGTTTAACACATTTAAAAACTAAATTACCTTAAAATAATGACGGGAAGGAATAATGAATTATAGTGGGTTTACAAGAAAATGTATAAACAAATTATAGTTTATTCATTTATAACTCTATAAAATTACAAGAAGGTCTAAGCTTAGCTGAAAATCTTGAATCACTTTTCCTGAATGCAGACCCTTCCGCTTAAATAAAATTCAAAAGGGAGCTGCAAAACTGTCTCTAGGTTTCATATCACACGGTTTCAAACAACACGGCATTTTCTAGGAACCTATCTACCGTGTTACAGGAGAGTTATCTGTACTTAAATTTATAGAGTGTTTGAAAATTCATGTGCGAAACAGTTCGCGATAATTGATAAGCAAGGATCAATTCTCAGTAGACAATAGATCGTCGACAGCGTGCTGGATGATTATATATACACATCCCCCTATATATCCACTCTCGTTGCAGGGCACATACCTATAGGATCACAGAAGCCAGCCCTTCACCACTCTCTCCCCCATTTTCCAAGTCAGTAATAGCCGATGACCCTCTTTATCTCCGCCGCCACTTAGTTCGAATATTCGATCGAATATTCCAATTCCTTTTTTACGAGCAGCGTTTTGCTTTTTATCGGTCCGAGTGGAATTTGCCGCTCCTTTTAGGGGGGGGGGGGGGCGTTCGGTCCCTCTGGAGGTATCGCGTGGTCAGTCATAAAGAGGGCGATACCCGTGTCATTTTCGGCCCCGTGTCACTAGAGGTTTAGAATGTCGGTTCGTTCTTTCGAGCGGAATGATCCGAAATGGAATTCGTGGATCCATTATAGTGGATTTTGGAGGGAACATCGAAGGTAATAGGGGAAAGTGTAGCATAGAATGGCTTTAAATCACAAAGATAATTCAGAAATGACGAATATATATATATATATATATATATATATATATACTAGCTGAAAACCCGCACTTCTCTACGGAGTACATTCAAATTAAATACAACGGTCAATGTATGCAATTAATGTCAAAAAAATAAATATATATATTTATAATAAATGCGACGATCAACGTATACAATTGATGTAAAAAATATATATATATTTATAAAAAAATCGTAAGGGATTTTTTATAGACAAAATAATGTCCAATCGTCTGCCGCATTAGCCAGAAAACAAATATTTTTTTGTCTATTTAATTGTTATGCACGTGACGATACATTTATTTAAAGTACCGGAAAAAGAAATCACGTGATCAACATTTAATAAATTAAATTCTAAAAATTAATCTTTAAAAATTCACCAAAAACTCAGAAAATGGAGGTAAAAATTAGAAAAAGATTTCATTTTGAAGGAATTTTTAGGATCCTTCTCGTGATATAAATTTTATAACCCTCAATGTATTATTTTAAATGCAAACGTAAAAAAAGTTTAAAAAACAGCTTAAAAATTTAATTTTAAAAAAATCTAAGAAGAATTTTTGAAAAATCTTTCTTAGTGCATCCCTACACTATTAGAAGAATCGCCATGCAAAATTTTAGCCCTTTAGGTCCAGCCGTTTGGTCTGTGCGTTGTATGTCAGTCAGTCAGTCAGTGAATGAATGAGTCAGTTACGGAACTGTTTTATATATATAGAAGATATACATATTCATATATATATATACATATATATATATATATATATATTTATACATATATACATATATATATATTTATACATATATACATATATATATATATATATATATATATATATATATATATATATATATATACACACATACACAGTCGATTCCGGTTAATCGGACTACATCGGGACGCGACCATTTTGGTCCTAATAACCGTCTGGTCCGATTAAACGAACGTGTCTTATGTTATAAGACGGAATTCGGTCCGAATAAGCAGCTGGTTCGATTAACCGGAATCGACTATATATATATACACATGACACTGTACCTACGCAGGGGCAACAGGAGGGCCCGCCCAGCGCCCACTTGGATGGGGGGCCCAAAATGCTGTATTTGTTTTATCATTTTCCCAAACCTAATAAATTAAGGGGCCTGTTCTGAACCAACCCCCCCCCCCCAAGAGCTGTTGCAGCAGCGCCCCCTTTTAAAAAGAAGGGTGTTTGTTTATCAGTGTTCACCGAGAGAACCCTTCGTGAGAGACGTGTTTTGCTGTGCTTGTGGCCGCTTATCCGATGGGTCTGAGTCCGTTATTGAGATGTGTAATAAACTGAGCTTTAAACAGTCCATGAGTGTCTAATTTGTGTGGTGTCCTGAGCTATCGACGACAGGGCCCAAATGCAAATTCTTGACCAGGGCACAGGAATGGCTAGTTACGGCACTGCATATATATATATATATATATATATATATATATATATATATATATATATATATATATATATATATACAGTGGACGCTCGTTAATTCGAACTCGGTTAATTCGAACTTTCGGTTAATTCGAACTAATCCAAAGGCCCCAAAAAACTTGTATTGGAGTTAATGTTAAAAAAATCTCATTAATTCGAACTAAATTTTTATCACTTCGGTTAATTCGAACTAAAAATTTGAGAAAAAAAATTCTTTTTCCTCGTTTAATGGAGAAAATACACACTGTATTTATTATTTTGTGTGTCAAAATTTCTTTTCTGTGTATAGAGTTACATGCCTGCATTCCTAGACTATTGCATGTCCGCTGAGCGTTAGTAGCTATTGTCCTTCTTATTAGTGCTAACGGGAAAAAACAATTTTCCTTTATTTGTATCGATTTTCTTAGAATTTCAGAAAAACCAGTCTTTACTACAGATTCTAGGGAGCCGCGTCAGTTATACCTGCAGTGCAGACAAGTTAATGTGGTCTAGTTCTTCTTCCTCATTGTGTGGTGTGAACGTGTAAAAATTCAGGATGTCTACACGTGAAAAGCACAAAACCCTAACTTTAGAGACAAAGGTAGAAATTTTAAAGAAAGTAGAGAATGGCGAATGTAAAACAAAGTTATCGGCTGACTATGGAATTAAAAAAAAAACCTTGTCAACCTTTTTGAAAAACAAGGAGTCAATTTTAGATTCATGGGAAAAATCAAAATTTGCTAGAGGAAGGAAACGCATGAGAAATGCGTCCCAAGAAGTTCTAGAAAAAGTTCTACTGCTATGGTTCCAGGATGTTAGATCTCGAAATTGTCCGATAAATGGACCCCTAGTGCTGACGAAGGCTGATGAATTGGCAAGTCGAATGGGTATTGAAGATTTTAAATGCAGTGATGGGTGGCTTTCTCGATTTAAGTCAAGGCACAATATTTCTTATCAAACTGTATGTTGCCAAAGCTCTGATGTAAACGAAGACGTATGCACTAATTTCGGTAGGAAACTGCCAGGGCTTTTCTCTACTTACCTGCCGAGAGATATTCTTAATGCGGCAATAATGGACAAAGCCATAATGGACTCTATTTAAACTCTGAAAGCATTTATTCAGATGGAACCTTCCTCTGAAAATGAATTGAAATGTTTACTTCAAATCGAGAAGCTGGCTGAACAAAGTAGGCATCATAAACAGAACCAAACATCCATTTTACAGTTTTCTCCAAAGTGTAATTCATATTTTTAATTAAAGTTTACTTTTTACTGCATATCTTCTGCTTCATTTTATGATTAAGGTAAATCTGTATTGCTTTTTAATATGTTTAATTTTAGATAACGTAGTATAATATATTTTCTGGGGTTATACATACTAGGAGATTTTTCTTCTTCAGTGATACACATTTAAAGTTATATATTTTCTCTTAACATCGGATAATCCGAACTCCGGATAATTCGAACTCTGAGAACCTCTGAGTTCGAATTAACGAGCGTGCACTGTATATATATATATATATATATATATATATATATATATATATATATATATATATATATATACATATATATATATATATGTATATATACACGCACAATCAGTTCTACAACAGCTCAAGTTCTCGGACGATGATTTCGTGCAGCGGTAGAAAGTAAAACCTTCCATTCTTCCGATCCAAGCCGATAGGGAAAACTGTTAACTTTAAACCGCAATCCATCTCCTCTCCAAACACGGTGTTGCAGAAGGCAAATATCTGCACGCAGACACATGCCCCGTTCCGTTCTTTGGAATTAAAATCGAATTTTTCCGCTGCTCTGCAGGAGGACATTCATCAAAAGTGGGAGAGAAAAAAAGAGCAGGTATCCGTGTGTTTGTAACCGTGGCGTGAAACAAAACCGGGCCCCGGATGATGCAATTTTAAATTCCTCGCTTAAAATGTATTACTCTGCCTAAAACAATACCTGTCAAAAACAGGCGGTAGTCCATTTTCTTGCTTCCGGTGAAGACGGATATTTTTTTCTAGCCAGGACCGCTCTCACTCCCCGACATTTTGTTTCTAGAGCTGAGAAAAATGGTTGACTGTATCAGGAATAGCGAGTCAGGGAACAAATACAGTGTATCGTGAATATTGTTGATCCTACGACATGCTTAATTTGCGCATGGAGCTCATGTAGGTGGAAAAACCGATAGGCTTATATATTTACAAAAAAAAATCCCGTCTTATTTATTTTTTTGGGGGGCATTCAAACCGCCAAACAAACAAACAAACAAACCCACACACACACTTATCTATCTATATATACAACAGTTCCGTAACTGACTCATTCATTCACTGACTGACATACAACGCACAGACCAAACCTCTGGACCTAAAGGGCTGAAATTTTGCATAGCGATTCTTCTTATGGTGTAGGGGTGCACTAAGAAAGATTTTTCAAAAATTCTTCTTAGATTTTTTTAAATTAAACTTTTAAGCTGCTTTTTAAACTCTTTTTACGTTTGCATTTAAAAAAATACATTTAAGGTTATAAAATTTATATCACGAGAAAGATCCTAAAAATTCCTTCAAAATGAAATTTTTTTTCGAATTTTTACCTCCATTTTCTGATTTTTGGTGAATTTTTAAAGATTCATTTTTAGAATTTAATTTATTAAATGCCGATCACGTGATTTCTTTTTCCGGTACTTTCAATAAATTTATCGTCACGTGCGTAACAACTAAATAGACAAAAAAAATATTTTTTTCTCTTTCTAATGCAGCAGACGATTGGACATTATCCAAAAAAATGCATATCCCTTACGATTTTTTTATAAATATATATACAGTAGAGCCCCGATTATCCGCGAGCGGATTATCCGCGGTGCGGATTATCCGCGAGTGCGAGTGCCGCGAAAAAAAAATTTAATTACAAACCTCAAAAAACCAATTTTTATTTTTTATCCAAGACAACTTAGAAGGGAAATACAATAGACCCTGTACAGAGGTGTACGATGTTTAAGAAAATAAGCACAGTGGACTGTAAATAATATAACATAAATTTAATAGCGAGACATTGTTTGCCATAGTAAACTCCGCTTGTTGCAGGAGCTCCGTGTTAGACAGATACAAAGTTCGTTCTGATGCATTCTTGCGGCTAGAGGGCGTACATAGACAAATGGGTGGCGACGTTTCGACAAAGATTACGTAACAGACCCTGCAGTGCGAACGTCGAAAATGAACGTCGAAGGTGAGAATGTCGACGAAGAGAACATAGAAGAGTTGCTGGAATGCGACGCAAGTGAGTCGGGGTTTGAACGACTGACTGGCATAGAGATAACGAACAAAGCAATGGGAGTGACGAGAATGAAGGCAAAATAAAAATGAAGACAATTCGCCTACGCGAAGGACACACGAAGCTACTTTGTAGCACGTAGACGGATTGCTTCAATAATTAGAGTAACAAGACGACGATGCACATCTGGAAGAAAAAATCATGTTAAGGAAAGTACAATTTTCTATATTAAAAAAGCAAGGTCCGGATCTGTCTGTCGGTCACACTCTCCGGGTGTACCGCCTCAATGTGTGCGTGTGTGCGGCCTATGAAACGTACAGCCATGAAATTTGGCACACGGGTAGTGCAGACTATGGGAAAGTGCACCTCGAAGCCCGAATTTTAAATTTTATTCTAGAAAATTAATTATTTTATGTTTTGTGGGATATTTTATGTTTTTTTAACTTCAGATTACGATATCTCGGCAAAGAATGATCGTAGAATTTTTATCTTTTTACAATCTAAGACTACAGACATTTTCCCTTCAAACAAGACCTCATTTGTTTAAAAATAATTTAAAACAGATTAATATTTTCATCAAAATATTAAATCCACTTTTTCGAGAAATTTACGCACTTTTGAGGATCTACGGTCGATGCTCTTCGAGTTTTTATCTTACAAAGAAAATATTTACATCATCTGGAAGATGAAAGCTTTCTCATTCATATAAACCCCATTTCAAGTCTCTATCTTAAAATTTCGATTTTTAATTGAATTTTAAAGAACGATAAGCGGTTCTTCAAACGCTAAGAACGGCAAATTCTCCCATTGGGTGGTAAACAACGATTGAGTCATTCATTCACTTGATTCATTCATCGTCTTCCTTTGATGGCTTGAGCGTATCTGGGCGAAGCCCGGATAGTTTAGAATAAAGAATAGGGGTTTTCAAAGCAAGAAGCAAAAACGAGTGACTGAAATTTTTTTAAAAAGGTGTAACTGAACACTTTTTGTACATACAGTATGTATGTATTTTTTTTTGTTTACCGTTCTTTATATTAGTGATTTAGACATAAAGCAAATGTGTCTGCTGTACTGTACATATGTAAGTGTTTTAAAAGTTTTATTATGTTTTTGTACAATAAAACATAGTTTTTATGTTGAAATATTTTTTTTTCGTGTTTGCAACTCATTTTTAGACATTTTCGGGTTATCCGCGATTTTTGTTATCCGCGATTTTTGTTGCCCTTGACACCCAATTCCGCGGATAATCGGGGCTCTACTGTATATATATATATAGATAAATATATATTTTACATCAATTGTATACATTGATCATCGCATTTATTATAAATATATATATTTATTTTTTGGCATAAATTGCATACGTTGACCGTTATATTTAATTTGAATGTACTCCGTAGCGAAGCGCGGGTTTTCAGCTAGTATATCTATATATATAAAACAGTTCCGTAACTGACTCACTGACATATAACGCACAGAACAAACCGCTGGACATAAAGAGCTGCAATTTTGCATGGCGATTCTTCTTATGGTGTAGGTGTGCAATAAGAAAAGTTTTTTAAAAATTCTCCTTAGGTTTTTTTAAATTAAATTTTCAAGCTGTTTTTTAACTTTTTTAAAGTTTGCATTTAAAATAATAATTTGAGGGTTATAAAATTTATATCACGAGAAAGATCATAAAAATTCCTTTAATATGAGGTATTTTTCGAATCTTTACCTCCATTTTCTGATTTTTGGTGAATTTTTAAAGATTAATTTTTACAATTTTATTTATTAAATTCTGATCACATTATTTCTGTTTCTGGTATTTTAAATAAATTTATCGTCGCGTGCTTAACAACTAAATGGACAAAAAAAATATTTTTTTTCTTCCTTATGCGGCAGACGGTTGGACATTATCCAAAAAAATATTAAAATACAATAAAAGATATTATGTTCCTCAAACTGTACTATATTAACTGTACTATATTCTTTATTATGTCCTATTAGATTTAATTTGAATATTTTCTTCTACATTATTTTGTCTATAAAATTATCCCTTACGATTTTTTATCAATATATATATTTTTTTACATCAATTGTATACCATTTATCGTCGTATTTATTATAAATATATATATATATATATATATATATATATACATATTTTTTTGGCATTAATTGCATACATTGACCGTTGTATTTAATTTGAATCTACTCCGTAGCGAAGCGCGGGATTTCAGCTAGTGTATATATATATATATATATATATATTTATATTTATATTTTGGCATTAATTGCATACATTGACCGTTGTATTTAATTTGAATGTACTCCGTAGCGAAGCGCGGGATTTCAGCTATTATATATATATATATATATATATATATATATATATATATATATATTGGCATTAATTGCATACATTGACCGTTGTATTTAATTTGAATGTACTCCGTAGCGAAGCGCGGGATTTCAGCTAGTATATATATATATATATATATATATATATATATATATGTATATATATATATATATATATATATATATTGGCATTAATTGCATACATTGACCGTTGTATTTAATTTGAATGTACTCCGTAGCGAAGCGCGGGATTTCAGCTAGTGTATATATATATATATATATATATATATATATATGTATGTATGTATGTATGTATGTATACAGTGGAACTCCCGATCTATCGCTTTTCAAGAGATCGATCCCTTGAAATAGTTACAAATGGGCTACCTAGAGCCCTGTTATAACTATTCAAAACAGAAACAAAAATAGAGAGATTATGACCGTTCTCGTCCCCCTCCCTCTCCTTCCGCTCTATGCTTCTTGCATCCGGGAAGCATTACCACCTTACCGCTTAGCCCGAGCCAGCGGAAGGCAACCAAAGAAGTTTCACTTCGAAAAACCATTTGGCAAGTTTTTGTGCAGAAATGCTGGTTAATTTGTGAAGATATTGTTATTAGATATATTTATAGTATTAGATATTATTTAAACCGGGGAGTAGCAAAATCCCTTTCCGAAACGACCCCTCTAAATAAAATTCCCTCTGTAATAAAATCAATACATTTTATTGACTCCGTCCATACATTAAACGGTAAATTAAATTTGGCGAAGTAGTGATCCAGATATTCAATTTTAGTCTCGCTCATCCCGAATATTAAATGCCAAATTAAAATCCGCGGTGGTCCCCCCCCCCTCCACCACACACACACCCAAACACTATACGTCATGACTACGCACGTGACTCAAAATTTTGACGTGCCTGAAACGGGGCGGAAAATGAGAGATCGTGGCTCGGACAGGCTCTGCGCATGCGCCACGCTAAGGGCCGTGATCCCATTGTGAATCTGTTTTGCTGACACCACTGGTAATGGATTCACACATTGCCCTCCAAAGGGCGTACTTGCGCTTGTAGCGGGTTTTCCTCTTTTTAATACAGGGTGGCTAATAAATACTGTGACAAATATCGAATCATTTAATTACACACAGATGAAATTGAAAATGGAAAATACAACAATATTATGAACATTATACATGAAAGTTTACCATGAAAGAATTTTACTCGAATCGACCGCCATCTTTATCGATTACTAAAGATAATCTCTTACGCCACTGTCCTATTGCGGCACGAATCATTTTATGAGGTAATTTGTCCCATTCACTCCGTATGGAAGCTTTGAGGTAGTCCAAACTTCTGTGCTGCTTAGCATTTACTTTAGACTCTAAAATCCCCCAAATGCAATAGTCTAAAGGATTTAGATCTGGTGAAGAAGGTGGCCAATCTTCTTGCTTGATAAACTTCGGGCAATTGGCATGGAGCCATTCCTGTGTTGTTTTGGATCGGTGGGACGGTGCAGAATCTTGCTGAAATGTCCAATTCTTTTTGGGATACAATCTGTTAGCATGTGGTAATAAACGTGTAGCCAATACTTCCTTTTTGTAATATTCAGCATTGATTTTTACCCCTTTATCGATGAATTTCAGAGGCAGTTTTCCATTGTGTGACACTGCGGCCCAAACCATGACAGAATTCTTGTTCTGAAAGCGTTTAACAGTTCGAAGATTTTCAGGTATATCCTCGAAGGTTGCTGAATATACAACATCATTTTTAGCATTATAACTTTGTTCTGTACAAAACAGCTTCTCATCAGAGAAAATTATTTTTTCAACACTTTTGCTACCGTGCCGGTTCAGCAATTTCTTACATCTTTGTAACCTTTTTACTATTTGTGCAGTAGTCAAACCTTGAACTTTTCTTTTGCGATAAGGGCGTAAACCCACGTCTTCATTTATGATAAGTTGCATAGTTCTGCGACTGATGTTCTCTTCTGCAGCCATTTTATTTGCAGAACGTTGTGGATTTCTTCGTATCTTTTCACGAATTCTTTTGATACGTTCTTTTGTACGAACAGTGCGTGGACGATCGGACCTTGGTCGATCTTTACAGCTATTGGTATCCAATAATTGATTTATAGTCCTATATATAAACGTCCTATTAAAATCAAGGCATTTTAATTACTTAAATATTTTACCTGCAGAAAATCCACGATCAAAAAGCTGTTTAACCATTAACCTTTTGGCTTCCATCTTTAAAAATATTCTACGTGTTTTACTTTAAACAAAAATCGTCTGCGTTTACAACAAGTTGCCAATCACACAAATAGATAGATAAATTCTTTTTCCAAACGATTAAAATTAACTCTTATTTTTTGGAGTATTACAGTATTTATTAGCCACCCTGTAGGTTTCTTAAATGGGGATTGGGCTCATATTTTTGCCGCAAACGCATACAAACATATACAAACTAGCATATATCCAAACAAACTATCTTCAGCTTGTAGACACTAACTATCAAGAGAAAAAAAACTCTCTGTAGCAGGTGGATTATCACTTCTCCTATCGTACACCGAGATTAGCCACATGGGGAACATGTTTTTGCGGAGGCTTCCTCAGCAAAATTTCCTTTTCCCTCCCGAAATAACTCTTTTCCACCTTGACGGGCGTTCATGCAGGAGTGAGATACTAAAACTGCGGACAAAACATTTTTTATTATGAGTAGTATAAATTATTATTATTGCTTTGATTATAAATTATCGTGTTTATTTTTATATGCCAATAATATTATTAACAGAACTAACAAATAATAAAATTAATACATTTTTTTATATTATTTTATAAATTACTAGTTAAATACACGTGCTTCACTACACAATACATGTGTACTATTGCGTAATTTTGTTCATTTCATTTCAATTAACTTTAGCAGCCATGTATTCGCATTCCTCAGAGGAATTCACCATGTCATGGAACGACCGTGACCCCACACTCAATAGGGATATATATATATTAATTATATTATATATATATATATATATATATATATATATATAAATTATATATATATATATATATATATTATATATATATATATATAAATTATATATATATATATATATATATAAATTATATATATATATATATATATATATATATATATATATATATATATATATATATATAGATATATATATATATATATATATATGGCATGCCATCAGCTTCCTAGTTCTAATGGTTCGAGAGATACAGTGATCAGTCATTGAGTGGTATTTGGCATTTATATATAGAGATTATTTACATATTATTATTGTCGTTCCTGCAAGTCTTAGATTCGAAAATGGTATTCAAAGTATTTTTACAAGTAGTAGCCTAAACAATTACTAGTAATATTTATTATAATTTCTAAGTCACCCGACTGCTTTCCACTGCAAGAGATAAGGCCTGTTCACATAGCAGTCCGTTAGCGTAAGCGTAAAAGGTCGACGGAGTGTTCACGGATGATGTCATAGCGCTCAACTATATGATTGGTTAACATTTAATGCTTACGCTAACGGATCGCTATGGGAACAGGCCTTTAGAGTTAGTCATTGGATACAGTAAGTTTATTCAGCGCGTGACGCATTTTCGTTGATTTTGTAGCGAAGACCTCCGCAAAAGCATATTCCGTGTTGAAATTCAAAGTCAAGAACGCCGAAAAGCACGAAGACTCAAAAGAATGAACATCTGGGGGATTAAGAGATAAAAGACGCGATCCCGTGGGTTCTAAACGTGGGATGATCGCGATTGATCGAAGCATTGCTTCAAGAATGATTCAATTCAGCAGTTGTTACAGATAATGCCATTTAACTGAACTTAACAGAGAGATACAGTAGTAACTTAACAGAGAGAACTTAACAGAGAGATACTCGTAACTGAGAGATACAGTAGTTATAAGCATGTTGAGCCTACTCGTATAATAGACGCATGTAACAGTTGATTTTAACAGGTTGGTTTAATCACGTGACTTGGCGTCATCTCTTATTTTACCCCGAAAGTGGGCATAAATGACGGGCCAGACTAGTTCAACATTTCCTTGAACCCCAAAGCTCGTTTGGCGTTAGGCAACGAAATTTTTGTTTTAGATACTTAACAGCTTTCACCCTTTCTGATGTCCAATTCCTTTTCATGATTGTCTCCACTAAAAGGGCAATAGTCTAAAGTAGCATTTCAATTTTTTGACTAACGTGGCCACAAATGGCGGATCAATTCAGTTCAGCATTTCACACAACCCAAGGGTCCTTAAGTATTATTAATCCAGAATAATTTTGTTACAGCTTCCTAGTACCTCTTCCATTTTTAAACGGAAAAATGGCTTTACTCTTTAGAAGTTGGAAGACGGAATGGTTTTATTCCTTTATGGACCTCGGGATTAAAAGTATGAACACAGTCACGTTAAGGATTACATTTTACGTTCATATTCATAAATAGGGATTAAATCTAATGTATCCAAAGGCATTTTCTAATCTTATACGATCCGTTTAATGACTGGCGTGGGCAGATATGGCGGGCCTACCTAGTCTAGAACTTCATGGCACCCCATAACTCGTTCTTTCTTAATCTAGGAAATTTTTGCTTGAGATTCCTGTTGTATTTTTCCATTTGTAAATGTAAAAATGGTTTTGCTTTTTTCATGACTGCACAAATATTTAATACAGCGGCGTCATGGATTCTCTTACAGCTTCTAAATGTAAAGCATGACTCCCAAGCCTCCATCTTGTTTCTGAAGCACGCGAAAACACACGCCAAATGACACCTTTCTCCCAGTTTACGAAACATCATTGAACAATAAATCAAAAACAAAAATCAAGACAGCTCACAGAATTGGCCCGAATTTGAGAATTCTAACTGAAAATCTGGTTGTTTAATTCTCCAAATAAAGTTTCATTCTATACAGGCACGTTGCCACTCTCACGTGGATACACATATGCGTATATTTCTGTGGATGAGCCGAAAAGCATCGCAACACTTCCTTAAACCCAAAAAGTTAGAAACACAATTTTTTTTCTCAATATTTTGGTTACTGCTTCTATAGACGTTTGAATATGTAATCTCCATCTCTTAAAACGATTGCTAATGACTTCCAATACACTTTTACGGGTGCAAGCAAAATTTAGACCGAGCAGGGACGACAGTGCTGGCACGTGACCTGTTAAGGTTAAAGACGATACGCGAGGTGCCAACGTCGTTAGTTCCGTGTGAAATTGTGACAATACGTCAAAACTTAGTGATTTTGAAAGAGGTGTTACAGTTGATTGCAACATTAGTATATTGCGATATTCGCGCAATGGCGGTAGATTTATCACAGCCACGGTCATTTGTTGGTGATGTTGTGAAGAAGTGCACGGCTACGGGAGTTGGGAAACAAACTGCACACGTTGGTCGTCCCCGTAAATGTCCGAACGGGATGGGTGTGCCCTGAGGCGTGAACCTCACGCCTCACGCCACACCCATCGGAATGCAAGAATGCCATATCACTTGACCAAGATGAGTTCAGTCCCCACATTTTGCATTATAAAACTACATAAAAGTTCATATTTGAACCTAGGGAATTATATTTGAATTATACAGGCAAAATAATATTCTCTAAAATAATTCCCTATACAATTTGAATTATATTTCAATTATATTTGAATTTCGAACCCGAGGCAGTGAAGTGGAGAACTTATTCATAACCGTAGCTATTTTTCCTGGCATGCCTTGCACATGATGTGCCCTTGTAAGAAAATCGTGGTATAAAAACGATGAAACGGCACTACGCGAGCTAAGGAACGGATCCAAGGTAAAGGTGTGGAAATATGGAGGGGGGGGGGGGGGGAGCAGCGCCGGAGGGAAGTTCGAAAGGGACATTTTCTGTTTCCTAGAATGGGGGGTTATTAAACTGGGAAAGTAGGTCAAATAGCGCCATCGTCGTGTTTATTGGCTCGGAGAGTGTTTTCCGGGGGTGTGTGCGATATTTATTTTTGGGGTGGAGACTCCGGACGAATTTGAATTTGAAAATACAGTTAGCTCTCTGTTTAACGATGCTCTACTTAACGGCGATCTCTATTTAAAGACGATATTTCCCTTTCCCGGCCCCTCCGACGTTATGGGAAATGTTACTTTTTCACAAATTCTGTTTAAGGGCGATCTCTACTTAAGGACGATTTTTCACGGTCCCTTGAAATTCGTTAAACAGAGAGCCAACTGTATTATCCTGGAGGATTTCTAGTTTGTAGATTGATCATCGCATAGAAAATTCGTGCTACTGGCTGGGACTCTGTGGCGTATCGATTGTCATACCCTGTTTATCGATGTTTAGTCATACGTTTCGTACTAAAGTGGAGTACCGATAATCCGAAATGATTGGGACCAGACCCATTTCAGATTAACAAGTTTTTCGGATTAAGTGAAATCATACTTAACCCTCCAGAGGGCGCGGCAATTTTTCGAACAACAGCAGGCGTGCGTTGCACACAGTGCAACGTCTCTTATGCATATATATATATATATACACATATATATACACACACACATATATATATATATATATATATATATATATATATATATATATATATATATATATATATATCTGTGGCTTGGTACAAGAAGTGCTTAAGTCAGTTTTCTTCGAGATGATTTTGTTTGCTTATGTTTCTTTAACCCTTCAGCGGGCGCGCTAATTTTTGGAACACCGGCAGGCGCGAATGGCACAAAGTGCAACGTCTCTTTCAACCTTGATTATTCTTTTTGTAATAAGCTTTTTATTTTCAAATTGAAAATAATAATTCTGCGTTTTATGACAAGATATAAAATGTCGATAATATTGAGATATATTTATAATTAAATGTCAAAGAATGCAGATACAATCGCCTTATTGCAAAACTGTCCGGTTTAATGCATCTAAGGACAACTTGCGAATTAATTCCTATTATGTCCAAAAACCAAAAAAAAAAAAAAAAATGAAATTGTCCATCTTCGTGATATGCGGAATCCCGTGTAATAGCTGCACATTTGATCTACTGCATCAACTCCTGCTTTTGTCCTATTGTAATCCAGTACAATCGCCGGTTTACCACTGTGAAATCACAACTAACAATGAATGGAAAGGAATACAAGGGTCAGAAAATCAGACCTCCATTAGAAAGGGTGTAGCTATAAATAGAAACTGCTTAGAACCTTCAAACCTTACTTGTAAAAACAAACCATTCAAAATTACGAAAATGTTGCACTTCGTACAACGGCGCGACCGCTGGAGGGTTAAAATAAACTTAAATTACATAATAACGTCTGATTACATAGATAATACATATTACGTGTGGTTACACAGTTTTTTTATAAGGTTCTAAACATAAACAAATCTCGGAACCAAATGGTTGATAACAGAGCGAACGCTGCCTAGTACAGTACAATAGAGTGTAAGTTGTTCTAACAATGCGTTACATTGCTCGACACTTGGAGAAGTGCGGACATGACTGCAGCAGGCAACAACTCACCGCTGCAAATATATATATATATATATATATATATATATATATATACACGCACACACAGAAACGGGCTCAACCATTACTAATTGTCAATAAAATGAAGAACAGATTTTTGAACGACTCTCAGCGACCGAGATATGAGACAATCAAACCGATATTGCAACCTCTCGGCGGATTCATTAGGGAGAGATACTAAAAACCACTCAACTCGACTCTAAGAGATGCAATTAAATCCCTCCCGCCCGCGGCCATACGCAGGACGGCTAATATCTGCCGTCCGACATCGCAATTAGAAAATTTTTTTTCCACTCCACTTGAGGATTCATCAGGGGCAGAGCACAATATATCTCATTTCTCTGGTATTAAAATGCCCCCCGGGACCCATGAATAAAGACGACATATTTTTCTTAACAACCCCCTCTCCGAATGAATGGGCGGGTAAAAACGAGGGCCGGGTTATTGCCTAGAAAAAATTGAGGATGTGTTGACCCCCGGGCAGATCTCAGTTATTTATTTCATTAGAAAGCGCCGTTCTCGGAAACGTTCACCGTAAACGGAGAAAGACGCGGGAAAATCGTGCCAGAAACTACTCTCGGGAAGCTGAGGTAGTGATGCGGGTTTTGCCAGAAAGTGCGGTGAACAATGGAAACAGTGGCCGTGGGGGCACACCAATCACAACGCTTAAAGATATCGTTTATTATAATTATTTTTTTGCCTAATGCGGAGGCACTTGTCATAAGGCATTCGCTTCTTGTTGTTCACCGTGAAGTATTGCTGGTTACTTTATTATGGGAGCACCATCTAGGTGAGCCAGTGTTGCTCCCTGTGAGGGGGGACGAGAAGGAAACTACCAGGCCTTAATCGGGATTTGAACCCAAGACCAGTTCAGATCATCTAT
>OU015503.1:116132976-116150476 GCA_907164885.2 Dolomedes plantarius | reverse complement strand
TGTGTGTGTGTGTGTGTGTGTGTATACAACAATTAAAATAAGAAATTTTTCTATAGAATATATGAAAAACAAAGTTAATAGGAATATTGTGTTTCTTTGCACTTCGAACGGAATCGAAAAATGTTTTTTTAAAAAAAAGTCGATGTTGTTGCTAATCTCCACGTATAGCTGTAGCTAAAGCAGATCCACGACTCCACCAAAAATGCAAATAAATTATTTGTATCGTTGGGTTTTACTATACGCTTATTTATTTCGATGAGTTCAACCTTTCGGGAGAAACTAATGATTTTTAAAAAAAAAAAAAAAAAAAAAAAAAGCTTTATTTACCGTGATATGATATAACCGCATATAAGATATCTGTACATCAACGGCTTATAATATAACATCTACAATAGAAACTACAATACTGCTAAAATTTAATAATTTTTAATAAACATATCACATAACCCTATTTCGGATGAATCAATAAATCAAAATTTATTACCCATATTTTTTTACTGGCCGTAATTTATCCAGGATTCCCGATACTAAAGAGTAAAATTTTTACTGGCAAAAGACCAATAATTTTTCAATTAGTCCCTATGAATGTAAGAAAATGTATGATAATAAAAATAAAATAATTACAAGATAAAAAGAACTTTTTATATACCACGTTTTTAAATTTTCTGTTGAATCATGTAAACTTGACAATTCTCTCTTAATTGCACAAACCTTCACTTAATTATTCTTTTTTACTTTCTTTTATTTAATTGTAATCACTTTTTAGTCGTTTCCACTATCCACAGACTTTATAAACTGCTAACTTTTATAGTTTTTTAAAATTTTTCGCACAACATTTTTGTAAACAAACTAAATTCACATGTATTCTGTTTACGAAATCGTCAATCGCCGTTACGCAAATGTGCAAGCATTGAATTCGATCGAAGCGCCACCTTGCGAATTTTTTTAGGCTAAAAGTATTAAAAGAATGCATTGTCATCGTGTTCTGAGCTATTCTAAAAGTTTCAAATGTCTAGCTAGTCGGGAAGTTAGGTAAAAATCGATTACAAGATTTGGACTGGACGAACTTGGACTATTTTTGTGAAATCGTTTAGCCTATGTTCAAAAGGCTGTGTTTGATTGCATTTTAGGCTGTGCTTTGCAAACCAGAGGTGGATACAAAATGGGCAACTTGACAGAGTTCCAAAAAAGGGCAAATTGTAGGTGCTCGCCTATTTTTTTAAGGATGCAAAAAACCCAGGGCCCTCAACGAGTGAAGTTCAATCTAGACCTAAGTTACAGATATCGTCAGAAGATTCAAGTAGTTGGAGCTTTGGAGCAGGCAGTTCGACTCAATATGAACCAGGGCTTTCAAAAGCAGACACTTCCAAACGCATATCTCTTTCTGATCCGCAGCATTTAGAACTGGTGTATGAGGGAGGGAAGTTGCGTTAATCGCTTCACCAGTGCTGCAAGATGCAGGAATTGTGACAGACGGATCTCGTCATCGATAAGAACAAGGTCAGGAGAAAGGTCAGAGCCAGTTGTGCAATCGAGATGGATCACAACTGACTGCAGATTTTTACGCTTGTACGTTAGTACTTCGAATCCTTACGAAGCTCTGAAATATCTCGCGCAGTACGGGATACGAGTTTTTGAGCCAGTGTGGTTTGACGGAAAAGGCCAGGTTGCGCAGACGGAACCTAGACATCCGGTGGCAGATTGTTCAACTGTCAACTTTTCTCCCGGATGAGCTAAGAGGACATTGCCTTCGGTGGTTCAAACAAACAGATAATATGCCCATTCCGATAATTTATTGGTAACAATGGCAACTGGCGATTAGCAAGATATTAGCACGGAGAAGAGTTAAAAAATACCGAAAACCAAATAAGAAAAAAACCAACAAAGTGCGAGAGTTCCCGGTTCCAAAGCTGAACTTTAAAGGGGATTCACGACTCTTAAGTCTAAGAAAAAAAGGCATATTTTCATACTTTTTGACTCTTTGTAACTATTTCAATTTACTCCTAATTTTTCCAAATTTTATGTGTATGATAAATTGATATATTTATTCTAATAAACAAATATTCAACTCTCAAAATAATTTTAAATAATTTTTTTAAATGCTTTAGATATACCTTGTTTTTTAAGTATTTTTATTGTATACTGGCTTGCGCGCAGAACTATGAAATTAATTTTACACTTAAATGTATAATTCCTGTTTTATATTTAAAATAAATAATTCAAAATACAATTGAACTAAAACAATCCACATAATTTTTTTTTCAATTTTTTTAAAACTTTTCAAAATGTGCTTAAAATTTTCTTAAATTTTTGCATTAATTTACCCCTGAAAATATAACAAAATGTGCAGTCATTTCAATAATTCTAGTTCAGACTCAATAAAATAACATGATTATGTAGTGATAAAAATTTCATGGAATCATGTTTCATCGTTTTTGAGATATCAGTTGCGGAATGATGCAAAATTACATTTTGAGAAAAATGAGTTTAAAATTGTTCTTACCATAAACTTGATCAGTAATTAAATATTTATCAATATCTCCGGAACTAAGCGGATTATTTTCATGCGGTTTGCTTTATTTTGTTCAGTAATGATCAGGCTTTAACATATATTTTTTTTTCAAAAAATCGAATGTTTTAAAGATTTAAGATTAGTGAGTCCCCTTAAGGCAACAGAGTACTTTGACTGCATCGACTGGGTCTCCACCTACATCCAATCACCAAAAGTCTTTCACCAGAAGAAATCAACACAACATAAATACAGGATTTGTGTTAGAAGAATGACTAGTTTGCTTTCAACGTCACTCCCAGGCTATGGAAAGAACCGTTAAAATTGTGACAGAGGCTGCATCAACGATATCTGGGAATGAAGGAAGAGATGCCTTCATCAGAGCAAAGCTGAAATCAAGAAAAAAAATGCCAAAATTCATTTTGAAGAAGAACTCTGTAGCCTAAAAAGGTGCAAATTCTCAATATAACATTCATTGGATGAGAGGGTGGACGCAACTCGCCGTACAGCTACCTCCTCGTAGTGAGTTCTGAGTTGTTTCGCTTTGGTCCCAAACGCAAAACAAGCTAAAAGCTGTACATTTTTAAAGAACATATCACCTAAATAATACGTAATCGAAGCTTATTTAGGCATTTGGCACACTAAACATGACTATACAAGTAAATACAATCAAAACAAATTAAATTTAACATCTTGAATTTTTTTTTAAAGTTCCAAAATCAGCGTTTTAGCAAACATTCAAGACATTCGCGGCAAATCAAGGAGTTGTCCTAAAAATCTCAAATTTTTTGTGTGAACTTAGTGCCACCTTAGTGCAGCTTTCGGTTCACCCTATTATATATGCATGTGTGTGTGTTTGTGATTGGTGGTTTATGTTGGCAAGTATTGTTTCTATGTAATGACATATAATTGGGAAAATATCGCTCACAATACTTTCGTAATTCCTTCCGAAAGTTGTAACAGCATATATGGAAAGTGATATACAAGTGATATACATATATAAGTACTATGTTTTTATCACGTGATACCAAATCTGATGAGGGATTACCCGCGACATGTATTGGAACCGTATTATCCATATATTTAAGTTGCTAAGCCGACTTTTTGGGCCGCCCGTGAGAGAAAACTACTGCATCAATTTACTTCACTTTGGTCTTAAACGAAAGATTGTAATCTGTAGATTTGTCAAATTTGGTTTTTGTAACCGCAATTTCTATTAATGAGAGATAATTTACGATTGAAAATTGATTTCTGCGCATGCTCAGTGGCATGTTTAAATTTGTCTTTAGAAACTTACTGTTTCTGCGTATGCTCAGTGACATGCTTTAATGATAAACAAGTTTATTTCGAGGAGTCTTTAGATCTCTCTCTCTCTCTGCCATTTTTATTTTTATGATAATTATGTTTGTGAAATATACGATTAAACCTGATGGAAATTGTTTATTTCGCGCTGTTTAATTAGCGATGATTTACAATTTAAAAAAAAAAAAATGCTTTCTGCGCGTGCTGAGCGACATTTTTAAATCTGGATTTAGATACTAAGCACGAGGCCGCTTAAACACAATAATTTATTTCTGCTCATTATTGTTAGCGTACATGTAAAAAAAAATTACGTCAGCAATTCTTATAATTCTTCTAATATGTATCTTTAAATAGCAGAGTAAAAATGTGCAGTAAAAGCCATGTTTGTTAAAAAAAAGGGTCTGCATTAAAACCATTAAAGATGCTCAAAATAATGTATACGCGACAAGCCTTTTAAAAATAACATTAAAGTTTATTCATTTGAAAAATTAGTTAAAATTAGTTAAAACAACAATGTCAATATCTTCCTTTTCACTAATAACAATTGGTGATGTAAGCCGGGTTTTTCTATTAAATCAATTCTTAAAATCAGTATTTTCCCACACTGTGATGGACTATCATAGGGCTTTAATACGGAAGGAATACAAAAGTTACCTTACGCTATGCAGGCTTGATACAACTTCCGGTTATCTCCCCAGCTCAGGCACGAGCTCCTTGATTCTTTCCTGAATGTGTTCAAGGCTTATATACTCATGTCAAAAGCCGATATTCATATATCGGGTTGAACTGCGTAACTTCTTCGAAATACGCCATCTACCGGAAACTGAAGACTTTTATGTTTAACTAGCGGCCCGTCCCGACTTTGTCAGGGTTGAACAAAATATTATACCAATAAATTTCCAGTTGATAGCCAATAAATTGTAAATCTTTTTTTACCTTAATAATAACCTATATAATAACTTAAAATAATTTTATGTTAGTTAATAATTAAAATAAATTGTTTAAAGAAAAAGGCGTGCCGGAGAACGGCTAGGTTCGAACCGCTAGCGTCAGAACAGAAGCCCACCGCGATAGCACCACAATAAGGATAGTTGAAATCTTCGGAACAAAAAGCGGTAGAAGACAGTAGCGGAAGCAATGGAGATTGTCAGGATTAAGCCCCTAACTTTATTTCTAGTGATCAGATATACATAATATATAGCCTATGTCCATCTGGAATAATGTACCTTTCAAACAGTGAAAGGATTTTTCAAATGGGTACAGTGGTTCTGAAGTTTACCCTCCACGTACGAAATCGCTCTCTCTTTATATATAAGTATAGATTATATGACGCACGGCAGTTTGCCAAATATGACGCAATCTAAACGAAACTTGCGTCGGTGATTCGGCTTAGTTATAAATTGAATCGCCTTAACTTGAATCGGCTTAAAAATGCAAATGCAAAATATGACGTCAAACTTCGGCAAGGCAAGGAATTAACGGACCCTCAAAGTAATTCTTAGTTCATTATGAATGACAATTATTATGATTTTCTACATTTGGAAATGCTGTGTTGAGTATAATTTGTGTATTAGTACATCTATTTACTATCTAGCCGTCATGTTTTGACGGGTACCAACTGTTATAAAGACTCATGGAGTATATCTATTAATATTCAGGTCTTTATAACTGTCTCTCGTAACCGCCATATATTGGCTGAAAAGAAAAATGATTTGTTGCCTTGAAAGGCGATGCACGCCAAATCTGGTGTATTGAGCCCGTATTGCGCAGGTGCGAAGTACATCTTGGCGCAGTTCATGGCTAGCTTCGTAAAATAACGACAGAGAGCTCTTGGAAGCGTACGAAGTACGTGAGACTTTTGGAGGTGGTGTTGATTGTGGAGCGAGGAGCAAGGCATGGCATATGTTTTAAGTATTTACCTTTTTTTCATTATGTTTAGTTAAATAAATTTTCTTATTTGCTCCTTAAACCCCTTGTCTGTAATTTAATTTACTGTAGTAGATAATGTTTCTTTGGTACGAATTAATTTGAGTATTGTAATCTGCTTAGCACGTGGATCAGGCTATAGGTAGGGTTAAGTATTTTCTTGCCAGGTTAAGTGCAGTTATCCTGAAACATTAGTACTCTACTTAATATATGTTACCTGAGACAACCTATCTGGGTTAGCATTCATAGTGCATTGTTTCCTGATGTTATATCTGTAACTTAATTTAATACACAACGCTTTTTCTTGGCTCACCATGTTTTTGGCTGGCTCAACTTTTTGCTAATTTGCTACCACTTGTTCCGATGCGGCTTCCCATTTGGCGTCGTAATTTTCGGCATCACAACACCAACTAGTGCCTTTTTACGATGTCCTTGTAGGTTTGATGTGTCATCTTCCAAAAAGTCTCGAACAAAATCCTCCATTTTTTGGCCCGCTTAAAGCTACGTGACTAATCTCGCGGACGAAACATAAAATAATAGATATAACAATAAAATATTACTACCCCCATGCGAAACTTTCATCTCCCATGAAATGTAAAACGAACTCATCGTTCGAGGAGACCCTATTGCCCTCGTGTTCGTCAAAAATTGAATTTTTTGTTTTTAAATATCCCCTTACATCATGAAATCTACGGCAATATAAGAGATAACTGCCCATGTTTTCCCCCCCCGAATATAACAGATAAAAAAACGGAAATTAAGTTTGTAATGGAGAAAAAAGGAGACAGCCGAAACTCAGTGTACGGGCATGATTCGAACGCCACCCTGTTTATTTTCGTCGTTTTAGCGCGTATGAAATTTCAATCAGTCCCGTGGACGTGGGTGCACCGAAAACAGCCTGGAACGCGTGTCATTATTTTCCTATCATATTTTATATTATGAGAAAAGAAGGGGGTCCCGAAATTGAGCGGATGGTGTGCGAGGTAGTTAGCTTTTGCAAGATGTCGCGTGACATCATCGCGAGGACGTGACTTTTTAAGTGACTTTTCCTCGGCTTGGGAAAAAGCAGGAAAGATTTTATAAATCGATCGCGCGCACGCACGCACGCACACACACACACACACACACACACACACACACACACACACATATATATATATATATATATATATATATATAAAACAGTTCCGTAACTGACTGACTCACTGACACACAACGCACAGACCAAACCGCTGGACCTAAAGGGCTGAAATTTTGCATGGCGATTCTTCTTATGGTGTAGGGGTGTACTAAGAAAGATATTTGAAAATTCGTCTTAGATTTTTTGAAATTAAATTTTTAAGCTGTTTTTGTAACTTTTTTTAAGTTTGCATTTAAGATAATAATTTGAGAGTTATAAAATTTATATCACGAGAAAGATCCTAAAAATTCTTTTGATATGAAATCTTTTTCGAATCTTTACCTCCATTTTATGATTTTTGGTGAATTTTTAAAGATTCATTTTTAGAATTTAATTTATTAAATGTTGATCACGTGATTTATTTTGTGGTACTTTAAATTAATTTATTGATACGTGCATAACAACTAAATAGACAAAAAAATATTTTTTTTTCTTTCTAATGCAGCAGACGATTGATTATTATCCAAAAAAATAAATATCCCTTACGATTTATATATATATATATATATATATATATATATGAAATCAATTGTATACATTGATCGTCGTATTTATTATAAATATATATATATATTTATTATTTTGGCATTAATTGCATACATTGACCGTTGAATTTAATTTGAATGTACTCCGTAGCGAAGCGTGGGTTTTCATCTAGTGTATATATATATATATATATATATATATATATATATATATATATATATACATGCATGCATGCATGCATACATACATACATACATACGTACATACATACAGGTGATTATCAAAATAATGGAATACCTAACAATATTAGTGGTGTTTATGAATGTGCTTCGTATTCCTTAAAAAACAAGTCTGACCACCGGTATTTTTTTATATAATATAGAGTACTGTGGGACCTTGCTTCCGTGGTCGGACAGTATGTATTACTCTACTGTCATACAGCAAGGGCATCGTGCTTTGGGGGGGGGGGACACCGTCAAATATCAAACCTTGCAGACATTGCAAAAAGGGCAAATTGTTGGTGCGCGTTTAAATTGGAATATATGTTACTGCAACCTCTAGGCCAATGGGTGTTTTTCGAGCTACGGTATCGAAAATCATGATAGCATACAGAGTGCACGGTAAAACATCCTTTGCCAAACAGAATAGTGGACGAAAGGGAGAGCTGAGTGAAACAGACGGACGAGGTAATGAAGCGGATTGTGACACGGAGAAAGAAAACAACTGCAAGCAAAATGACCGAAGAGCTCAATCGGCACCTGCATGTTCCGATATCAACCATCAGAGGTAGAAGGGAACTTCCCAAACAAAGCTTTACAGAAAGTTAGCTATTCCCAAGCCACTTGTAATAGATGACAATACAAAATATCGTCCACAATGGTGCCATGCAAGAGCGCAAATCCTGGTCGAGTAATATGTCGAAAAATGGCATTTGGTCCGAAGAATCATTGTTCTTCGCAACAGAACGTGCGTATGTCTGCAGAACACCTACCCAAGCGAACGGGAAGGACTACGTCGAAATTTTAGTTCACTAGTCTATCCTATTGTGCAAACATTGTTTCTTGAGGAGATGGCGTTCTCCGGTATAATAATCCCCCTATACATACAGCTAAATCTACCAAGTATTGGTTTGAAGAGCATGAAAAAGAAGGCAAATATCTTATCTTGCCCTGTACAATCTCCCCGTCTATATATCATCCAACCACCGTGATCTGTATAAGCGGATAGAGCCAGGTATGGATATCCACCAGAGCATCTCTACAGGACCTTTCATGATTTTTCCCTGAAGAATGGTATAATATATTCTTAACCACTATTCATGACTTGTATAATCCAATTTCAAGGTGAATGGTGGTATTACATTAAAAGGTGATCCTACGCCGTATTAATAAAGTTTTTCATGATGTTTCTTAGTGTTTCCATTATTTTGATAACCACCTATATATATATATATATATATATATATATATATATATATATATATATATATATATATATATATATATATATATATATATATATGTGTGTGTGGGGGGGGGGGCTTGGTACAAGAAGTGCAAAATTCAGTTCTTTCAAAATGTGTTTGTTTGCTTATGTCTCATTAAAAAAATTTTATTCTCAATGCAAGAAGTACCCAAGTCTGTACAATGATTTAGGAAATACTTTTAAAGCATCGGATACTATCTTCTATTACTAAGCATCCAAACTCATTCTGACCGGCTCATTTCTAATTTTAATGACCCCTGTTAAACTTTCAGTAATTCTTATATCAACCCTCAGACGCATCCTAGCTAGGCAGTGAAAAACTAGCTTGCTTGCAATATTTATACTTCTAAATTGTAACCATATAAGGAATCGCACAAGAGGAAATTTCTGTAGTAAAAATCCTGACCACAAGGAACGTTTCATTTCAAGAGTGTCGGGGTGCTACGTGACGTATGATTGCCTTTCTACTTTTACACTTTCAGGTAAGCCTTGGGACTCCTCTGAAGGGTCGGACTAAAATCGCTCTGTCAAAAAATGGCGTAATGAATATGTTGCAAATATATGAACTGTGTGATTTTATTGAAGCTTGAATCACATCGGTCTGACCACTACAAAAACTTTAGGATGTGTCTTAGCGTAAAAAGATTTAACTATAGTACAAGCACCCACACAAACATGCATACAAACATACATACATACACACATACACACACACACATATATATATATATATTTATATACATATATATATATATATATATATATATACATATACATATATATATATATATATATATATATATATATATATATATATATATATATATATATATATATATTATCAGTCTAATGGTTAAATTTTATCTTTTACCGTATATTTTTTTTTTGGTCAATTTATTTTGTTGTTATACACGTGAAGCAAAATTAATTTAAAGTGTCCCAAAGAGAAAAGAAACCACGTGATTATCATTTATTAAATTAGATTCTAGAAGTTAATCTTTAAAAATTAGCCAAAAATAAAACAATGGAGGTAAAGATTCGAAAAAGATTTCATCTTAAAGGAATTTTTGTGATCTTTCTCGTGATATTAATTTTGTAACCCTCAGATTATTGTTTTAAATGCAAACTTAAAAAAAGTTACAAAAGCAGCATAAAAATTTAATTTAAAAAATCTAAGAAGAATTTTTCAAAAATCACCATGCAAAATTTCAGCCCGTTAGGTCCAGCGATTTGGTCTTACGGAACTGTTATACATACATATATATACCGGGTGCATCATAAATTCGTGCAGAGTTCAAAAATTCGTAATAAAAGAAATAATGCTCGGAAAATTTTTCTGTTTCCGCCAATAGGATCAGAGGGACATTGGTTTTTTTTCCATGTAAAAAAAAAAAGTTTCCAAATGTAACCGAAAGAGGGCGCTCACACATCATACGGAGACTTTTTACGCAAATCAGGCAAACTCAAACAGAATATCAATCAGATCACAATAACATGAGACTGTGGATTTATTTTAAAGTAACAGATGTTCAACATTACTACCAGCATAAGATAATAGGCAAGTGACGCGCGTCACTAAGCCCATTACAGTGGAATCTAGCATCGATTGCTGCGACTGTCTGTCGAATGACATTTTCAGTTCCACCAAAGTGGTTGGGGAGCACCGGCACACACGAGACTTTAAGTATTCCCCCAACTAAAAATTTCCCGGGGTCAAGTCTGGTAAACGGGAGACCCACTGAACATTATAACCTCGTCTTATAGAACTTGGTCCTCAGTGAATGATTCCAACAGGAACGTCTTGATATCACGTAAAATGTGGGGCGGGGCTCCATCCTGTATGAAGGTGACAACAGGTAACGCATGTCTTTCTTGCAATACAGGCTTAACGTGGTCACGCAAAAGCGCCCTCTTTCGGTTACTTTTGGAAACAGTTTTTTTTTACATGGAAAAAAAAATTCATTGTCCCTCTGATCCTATTTGCGCAAACAGAAAAATTTTCCCAGAATTATTTCTTTTATTACGAATTTTTGAACTTTGCACGAATTTATGACGTACTCGGTATATATATATATATATATATATATACTAGCTGAAAACCCGCACTTCGCTACGGAGTACATTCAAATTAAATACAACGGTCAATGTATGCAATTAATGCCAAAAAATATAAATATATATATTTATAATAAATACGACGATCAATGTATGCAATTGATGTAAAAAAAACATTTATAAAAAAATCGTAAGGGATATTTTTATAGACAAAATAATGTCCAATCGTCTGCTGTATTAGCAAGAAAAAAATATTTTTTTGTCTATTTCGTTGTTACGCTCGGGACGATAAATTTATTAAAAGTACCAGAAAAAGAAATCACGTGATCGGCATTTAATAAATTAAATTCTAAAAAATTAATCTTTAAAAATTCACCAAAAATCAGAAAAGGGAGGTAAAGATTCGAAAAAGATCTCATTTTGAAGGAATTTTTACGATCTTTC
Organism: Dolomedes plantarius; assembly: GCA_907164885.2. Classification (NCBI taxonomy): domain Eukaryota; kingdom Metazoa; phylum Arthropoda; class Arachnida; order Araneae; family Dolomedidae; genus Dolomedes; species Dolomedes plantarius. The sequence goes on along the minus strand of OU015503.1, from coordinate 116,139,089 downwards.
TTGTGATATAAATTTTGTAACCCTCAAATTATTATTTTAAATTCAAACTTAAAAAAAGTTACAAAAACGGCTTAAAAATTTAATTTTAAAAAATCAAAGAAGAATATTTGAAAAATATTTCTTAGCGCACCCCTACACTATAAGAAGAATCGCCATGCAAAATTTCAGCCCTTTAGGTCCAGCGGTTTGGTCTGTGCGTTGTATGTCAGTCAGTGAATGAGTCAGTTACGGAACTGTTTTATATATATATACTAGCTGAAAACCGGCGCTTCGCTACGGAGTACATTCAAATTAAATACAACGGTCAACGTATGCAATTTATGCCAAAAAATAAATATATATACTTAAAATAAATGCGATGATCAATGTATACAATTGATTTAAAATATATATCTATATATATATATATATATATATTTATAAAAAAATCGTAAGGGATATGCATTTTTTTTGGATAATATGCAATCGTCTGCTGCATTAGAAAGAGAAAAAAATATTTTTTTTGTCTATTTAGTTGTTACGCACGTGACGATAAATTTATTGAAAGTACCAGAAAAAGAAATCACGTGATCGGCATTTAATAAATTAAATTCTAAAAATGAATCTTTAAAAATTCATCAAAAATCAGGAAATGGAGGTACAAATTCGAAAAAAATTTCATTTTGAAGGAATTTTTAGGATCTTTCTCGTGATATAAATTTTATAACCCTCAATGTATTATTTTAAATGCAAACGTAAAAAAAGTTTAAAACAGTTTAAAAATTTAATTTAAAAAAATCTAAGAAGAATTTTTCAAAAATCTCTTTTAGTGCACCCCTACACTATAAGAAGAATCGCCATGCAAAATTTCAGCCCTTTAGGTCCAGCGGTTTGGTCTGTGCGTTGTATGTCAGTCAGTCAGTGAATGAATGAATGAGTCAGTTACGGAACTGTTTTATATATATAGATATATATACACGCACACAAATATACATACATATATTATATATATACATACAAGCTCTCAAATTCAAACAGAAGTCAATTTCCCTACGCTCCCCGAACCTCTGCGTCGAAACCAATCTCTATTACGGCGTTGTTTGACCTACTTTCTCGTTTAATACTCACATTAAAGGGGGGAAAAAGAAATGTCAGTTCCAACTTTCCCTCCGGCGCTTTAAACCATTCAGAGACCCGCCTTCCCCCCGCAATCCCCCCCCCTCTCCTCCTCGGAACTAGGTGCCAATAAAACGGAATCCTTAGTCTCTAAAATATATGCAACCTTTTTTTTTTTTAAGCTATTCCCTCCAACAGAGGGAAAAAAAGAGGGAAAAACAGACCAGAAGTGTATAAAGGGGAAAAAAATGACTGAATATTATTTCGATACTCCTCCCAGATAAGTCCCGTTATACATATTTTTTTCCCCAATCGATTCTTGAATTTTCCTGGCTGCTAATATCTGCGAGATTGCAATCAATTCTTAAAATCGAGACGCTGTAACTGCGACCGTCGATGGAAGGGGGGGGGGGGGCCCAGCGTGTCATCATTTTCATATCTCGGACTGTTTAAGTGCACATTATGTGAGATAAGTTAGCCGGGAACTTGGGAATGTGTTTCCAAGCGGGGGGAGAACACGTGATACTGAATGACGAAACGGTGTCCTGGACTGACATTCCGGGGAGATAATGAGGTCGTTTTTGGAGGAACTAAAATAACCCTTTCGTTCCCGGAAGAGGGGGCTGGATTTAATTTCGATATTCGATTCGCGGGATTGAGTTTTCTAGGAGAGACGACGCAACTTCTGAGACTTGAGAGTCGGGAATTAATTCCGCGAGTAATTTGTCATCGTGCTGGAATGGGTAGTCAGCAGTTACAAAATCATTTAGAAGAAAAAGTCGCCAAATTTACGAAAAAGGTTGTATAAAATAACTACGGGTGGACCTCTCGTGCGTTGGGAGTGAAAATTTTCATCACATCTACGAAAGCGAGGGATGGAAGCAATCCTAGTTCTAGGAGTGGTCTCTTTTGGTGCCGGTCACGTGATCGACAACGACAGTCCCGGAATTTCGGACGACGAAAGTAAACTTTTCCACCCGTCACGGAAGCTTAGAAACCAGAACTCGGAGACGAATTAACACCCTCGGAATGGAAATTTGAAACGCGTTGTGCATATGTATATATATATATATATATATATATATATATATATATATATATATATATATATATATATATATATATATATATATATACACACATATATATACATATATATACATATATATATATATACATATATATACATATATATATATATATATATATATATATATGTATACATATATACACTGCTGGCCAATGTAAATGCAACACCCTGAAGGAAACATGCAAATAACATGAAATTTACAACATGCATTAGCGGAGGTGAGACATGCAAATGATTACAATTTCAGCTCAGACGCACATCACGCGCGCCTGTGGCGCCACTTCAAAGCGCTATTTAAGGCTTGGAGATTTCGACGATTTCAAGTTCGGCAATTGTGTTTTTCTTGTGGTTTTTTCAAAAAAAAGATCAATTATGCCTCGTCGAAAACAGCGATCATCTTTTGATCAAGTATCCGAGTTCGACAGAGGAAGGGCTTACCGAGTTGTGGATTATCTTTCAGAAAAATCGGTAGTCGTGTTGGACGAAATCAAACAACTGTAATGCGGATATGTGATCGTTGGATGCAGGAGGGTACGACGGACCGGCGTGTTCGATTGCATCCACCTCAGCGCACCACTTCACGAGATGACAGGCAAATTGTGCGCATGGCAGTGACGAATCGCTCAGTCACATCACGAACCATAGCACAGCACATGCAGTCTGTAACGCATCATCCAGTGTCTGCGTGTACCATTCGACGCCGTTTACAGCAGAGTGGTCTGTCGGCAAGACGCTATTGCTTTGTCTACCCTTGACGCAGAACCACAGACGTCTCCGCCGCCAATGGTGCGATGACAGAAGGATGTGGACGGCAGAATGGAATGAAATTGACTTTACTGAAGAGTCACGCTTATGTCTGCAACACCACGATGGTCGCATTCGAGTTTGGAGACACCGTGAAGAGAGGATGCTGAACAGCTGCGTTATGCACCGCCACACTGGTCCTGCACCGGGTATTATGGTGTGGGGCGGTATTGGATATCACTCTCGCTCACCTCTAGTACGCATTGCCGGTACTTTAAACAACCAGCGTTACATCTCCGAGGTGTTGGAACCAGTTGTTCTTCCTTACCTTCAGGGCTTGCCCACAGCCATATTTCAACAGGATAATGCGCAACCACACGTGGCACGCATTGTCCAACGGTTCTTCGTCAATCGCCAGATTGAATTGCTTCCCTGGCCGCATCGCTCTCCGGATCTATCACCGATAGAAAACATGTGGTCCATGGTTGCTCTACGACTGACCCAGATTCCATCCCCAGCTGCCACAGCAGATCAACTTTGGCAACGTGTGGAAGCTGCTTGGTCTGCTGTACCCCAAGAACTCATCCAAAGTCTCTTTGAATCAATGCCGAGGCGTGTGGCAGCGGTGATCTCCAACAATGGCGGCTACTCTGGCTACTGATTTTGGCAGGAACCACACTTCACAGAAGTCTATAAATTTAATCATTTGATACTTGGTCAACATGTTATCTACAAAATAAATTTTGTTGTGATATCTCTTGTCTTTCTTGGTGTTGCAATTTGGGTGGCCAGCAGTGTATATACATATATATATATATATACATATATATATATACATATATATATATATGCATATATATATATATACATATATATATACATATATATATATATATATATATATATATATATATATACATACATATATATACATATATATATATATATACATATATATATATATATACATACATATATATATATACATACATATATATATATATACATACATATATATATATACATACATATATATATATATACATACATATATATATATATATATATATATATATATATATATATATATATATATATGTAATAATCTGAAACCAAATTTAATGTGAGGTTACTGCTGTTATTATAGAGTGAACTTTTCTGTGGAATGCGAACTTTTTGCTGCTATAGTGAATTTAAATCGAATCAGTCAAATTGGATAATTAAAGGCAGTATTGTACTCGGTCGCGAAACATGTGTATCCAGATAGTGTATTATAAAAGGCAAATACCACTCCCGGACTGACGTCAGTGAGCACCCAGGACTTAGGAGAAATCACCATTCCAGATTTCAGCTTCCTTATAATGTGGTTACTCAGATACAGTGATCACCCAGTCAGTGGGGTATTAAGTCTCTTTAAACTCAGTTAAACTTGGATTTTTAAAAAAGATTTCATAGTGAACAACACATAGAGCTTCAGACAAACTTTCCTCCATATTTTCAGCTACCTAGGCCTTATCGTTCAAGACATACTTTTTGTGTGTGTGGTGGGGTTAAGCCAGTTTTATCCCCCTTAAGTTTCGAATTACTTTAAAAGATTTCTTAGGGAGCACCTTTGGTCAAATAGGAACCATCTTACAATATTTCAGCATCCTAGGCCTCATCGTTCCAGAGATACAGTGTTTTAGGGGGTGCGGAGGATGGAGTGAAAACCCCTTTAAACTCGAAATTTTTAAAAGATTTCTTAGTACGCACCTTCGGCATAAGAAGAACCACCATACAAAATGTCAGCTTCCATATATATATATATATATATATATATATATATGTAATAACACGGACGCGAGCCGAAGAATGAAGGCTGAGTGTTAGCTATCTGATTATTTTTTTGTCCTGGCTTCATCTAATTGAGGGTAAATGGATGACTTGTCGTCCGGCCGTGCATCACAAGCGCTTAAGTCCAGTCCCGCAACATCTCCCACCTCAGACACGCAAAACACAAGAACTTCCCAAACTTACATTTTTATTTACTCAGATTCATGGAAAGACAAGTTAACGGGGTGATTGCAGCAGGGGAAAAAGTACAGGAGTCCTTCTATTTTTGGACGGCAGAACTTAAATAACTCCATCTCATCACGAGACAGTAGGGTGTTGATTAACAAGTGATTGGTTATAAGTTCAGTGTTTTTGCGCCGATTAGAGTTAAGTAGGTACTGACGCTACGCATCTCAGAATTTCGTGTAAACGGCAGGCATTTAATATTTCTCACCGGAGGGCTTTTAGGACTTAGAATTGAAAGCGAAATTAGCTCGTGCGCCCAAAGAAATTTAGAATAATTTTAGAATTTCAAGTGGTATGGGGTTTTTAATGATATATATATATATATATATATATATATATATATATATATATATATATATATATATATAGATGTATATACATATATACATACACACACACACACACATACACACATATATATGTCGGACGTTGTTGCTTCACGCCCGATCAAACTACTTAATGCATTATTCTAACATTCCGAGAATCATTTCTCACTTGGCAGTCGGTGGTCCGGTGGAGAGGACATTCATGATTAATAAATCCATCAAACAGCAAGATGTTAACACAACAGGCATAAAAACACTCCAATTGAGCATCCTAAACATCTTTATTAAAATTCCAATAATTACTCAGCTCCATCAAACTAATTCCCAATATCCCACCCAATTTAAATCTGTGCGCCTAACAGCACACATCCTTTCCATGCCTTAGTTATCCATGCTTCTGGCGATTTTCTATGTTTCAACGTTAAAACCAACGCTTAGTGACGCTCATTACTTATGCGTGATGTCATATCGTACATGGTGTTTTGCTAAACTCAGCATTTCCTTTCTCTTCGACGCTCAAACCACAGATGCGCCAAGATTATATAATGAAAAGGAGAATTTCCCTTTAGAATCTGCGGTTCTTCAGTAATCGAATCAAGTCGAACCCATTAATCCTATTTTCACTGCAACGCCTTATGCCGCTTATTTGAACTCCTAGACTTTTAAATTGTTAATCCTATATTTTACTAGCTAATATCCCGTTTTAAAGTCGCGCAATAGCCCCTCCCCCATATTTTAGCCTCTCACACACACACACACACACACACACACACACACACATATATATATATATATATATA
>OU015503.1:116107976-116127976 GCA_907164885.2 Dolomedes plantarius | reverse complement strand
ACTTAAAATTATACAGTTAAAATTATTGTTCAGAAAATTCGCTTAGGACATATTGAAGGGATGGGAATTTGTTTGAGCTAATAAATAAATAAAAAAATAGTTCAAAATTTCACCACCAGAGGACGTTTTTTGATGAATTACACATTTTGTCAATATTTAGTATGGTTAAAAAAACTTATTACAAGAAGACATGTTCAACATGACGGCCATCATTTTCAGCTACCATTTGAAATCGTAAGATAGCATATTGTACAGTTAAACGCTGTGTGTCCAATGAAATGCTGAGAACATGTCGTGATATGCTGTTCTTGGTTTATCAATAGTTACTTAAGTAAAGAACCAGTCGTAAATGTGTAATTCATCAACAAAACGCCCTCTAATGGTGAAATTTTGAACTAATTTTTTAATTTGCTCAAACAAATTCCCATCCTTTCAGTATGTCCTACACAAAATTTCACAACTTTCTGAACAAAAGTTTTTATTGTAGACAACTTTAAAGTAGGGAAGTTTAATTATGGACACCCTGTATATAGGAATATATATATATATATATATATATATATATATATATATATATATATATATATATATATATATATATATATAAATAAATATATATATATATAAATAAATATATATATATATAAATATATATATATATAAATATATATATATATATATATATATATATATATATATATATAAATATATATATATATATAAATATATATATATATATAAATATATATATATATATATATATAAATATATATATATATATAAATATATATATATATAAATATATATATATATATATATAAATATATATATATATAAATATATATATATATAAATATATATATATAAATATATATATATATATAAATATATATATATATATATATATATATATATATATATATATATATATATATATATATATATATATATATATATATATATATATATATATATATACGAGAATAAATGTATATATAGGAAGTCCTTTCATAAATCCGCTATTGTATAGGAATAAACTTATATACAGGAATATATGTTTCTATGATATAGTAAACATTCAACTTATTTCCTTAAATAAAGTAACAGGGCCCCGAGAGTGTAACAACAGAGTAAAATACATACCCTATCATTTTTTAGGAAGACATGATACTGTAACTTCAAGTTGGATTACTAAACGAAGCAGGAAAAGGGTCTTACCTGGAAAAGAAAAGAAAACACGTTAGTATTTTTAGGAGTATAAATTTGTTTCCTGATTGTTTACAATAATAACAAGAAGATTTTTTCATTAACTTACAAATATTTTTTATTCTAATACACAAATATAATAATACAGTAAGACTGGAACAATTAAGGCATACTACGAAAACCGTCTTGTCTGTTCTAAAGCGTTTCAGATGTTAATATATAAGTTTAGCAGTTTATAAGACATTTAACTTTATTTTTAGACTTTTAAAGTTATATGCAAGTTAACTTCCAACTAACTTCATTTTTCTTTCAAGTTCATGGGATAATTCATCAAAAAAAATTTTTTTAAGTATTTATTAATACATAGAATTGTCAAGTTTATATGATTCAACAGAAAATTTAAAAACATGGTATATAAAAAGTTCTTTTTATCTTGTAATTATTATGCTGTACTGTGTAAGTATTCCCTCATACGCATGTACCTGTACTTTAAGCCTGTTTTCCTGAAAATGGAAGTTTCCATGAATTGCCTTCTTCAATGAGGTATATCCGAAATTCCATGCAAGAACACTGGATCCATGAAATACTGTGCAATGTTCTGTTGTTCTGTCTTCATTAAATTGCTTCGAATTAGACAATATCTTTTGAGGATATTTTATCTGAACAAAAAGTTACTCTGAAAGAATTATTTCTGCCCTTTAAAATGATTAAAAACCAAAAAAACAAACTTAAAAAAAATCCTTATGACCGACTATTATGAAAACTTTTGCACCTTTAAAATGATTAGAAATTGTAAAAACAACCTTTAAAATAAGTCCTTATGACCCGTTATTATATTGTTTGTCCTTTGAAATAATTTGAAATTCTAAAACAAAACTTTAAAAAATTCCTTATGACTATTATTATGAAATCTTTTTTTTTCTTTAAAATGATTAGAAATGGTAAAAATAACCTTTAAAAAAATCCTTATGACACATTATTATATCGTTTGCCCTTTGAAATGATTAGAAATTCTAAAACAAAACTTAAAAAATTCCTTATAACTATTAATATGAAATATTTTATCCGATAAAATGATTAGAAATTGTAAAAACAACAATTAAAAAAATTCTTATGACCCACTATTATATCGTTTGCCCTTTGAAATTATTAGAAATTCTAAAGCAAAACTTTTAAAAAAGTCCTTATGACTATTAATACGAAATATTTTATCCATTAAAATGATTAGAAATTGTAAAAACAATGTTTAAAAAAAATTCTTATGAGTATTATTATGAAATCATTTGCCGTTTAAAATGATTAGAAATAGTAAAAAAAAAAAAAACTTTAAAATATCCTTATGACCAATTATTTTGAAATCTTTCCTGCATGGGAAGGGAAACAAAATGATGCTGTATTAAAAATTAAATATGCATAAAATTCTGAGTTTAATATTTTATAAAACTCAACTTCAAATTCTTTAAGCACTTTTTAAACATGTTCTTTACGTATAGGCACTTACTTTTCAAGAAAAAAAATTCTTTGCGAAATGCGAGTAAATAAACAAAAAAAAATAATCTCAAACTATAAATGAATTTATTTCTTATTTCATAGCTGGCATCACTTATCCGAAAGATAAAATCTTTTATTTTACGCAGAAACGCTTCATTTAAAAAAAAATGACGTTAATTTACTTTGGATCTAAACCGAAGCAAAAAAAAAAAATTTTTTTTTTAATCAGGGATATTTTTGAAAGCCATCAAATCAACAAAAATTTCCCCAACAACAACTTTTTTGAGCTCCCAGAAGAACTGCCGCTCTTAGAGTGATGAAGAATAATTGTTTTCGATTCTAACGCAAATAACAAGAATAGATTGAAACATTAAGCCAAATTTTTCTGAAAATTAAAGTTAGTTGCTATGGAATTTCTAAATAATGCTTGAATTTGCAGACTTTAATCACATCTGGTAAGATTCAGGTATGGCTGCCTGCTTTATTAAAATAGGAATGGGTTTCAAAAACACTTGAAATGCTATTATTTTGTAAATTTTTTAGGATGCGTGAGAATACTTAAAAAAAAAATGCTTTAAAGACTTTTATATATCGGTCAAATTATCATAAGTAACCATGAATTAATAAAATACCCGTATTGTTAATCAATAAAACTTCCATCAAAAACCTTAGATTCGGAGAATCTGTAATCTTTGCGTCTTAAAAATGCGGTCACTATAACGTTATTTTTATCAAAAACGTCTTTGACAGGTATGTACAACGAAACATATCTTGAAGGTACTATATTAAGATATTTAGTACCATTTGTGTATATATATATATATATATATACCGGGTGGCCATAGTTAAACTGACAGTGCTCACAGTGTTCTGTAGCGCGATCTATTTGCGAGAATGACGCCACATTTTGTAGGAAGATTAAACAAGACGGGGGACGAAGGATTCCGCGAAAAAATAAATTAGTTCCAAAAGTCACCGCTAGGGGAATATTTGGCGCTGTGTAATAGAAAATAGAGTGTTAACAAATGCAAATCAATACGGAAATTACCTTTTATTTTGCATTCAAATGAGGTTCAATGTGGCTGCCGTTGTTGTGGACCACATATTGCATTCTGTGCACAGTATGCACAACAGCAGAAAGTAACACGTCTGCAGGAATCTCCTTACAGTCCGTGATATGTTATCCTTCAACGTAGCCAGGTCCTGGACCACTCCTTGATACACCTTGGACTTAAGGTAACCCCATAGCCAGAAGTCGCATGGGGTAAGATCAGGCGACCGAGGTGACCATGCAGTTGGAAAGTAGCGGCTAATGACTCTTTCTGTTGTGAATTTCTGTCGTAGCAGCTGTTGCACCCGTACAGCAACGTGTGGAGGGGCTCCATCTTGCATGAAAATGATTTCCCCCCCCCAGGCATTGTCTTTGCTGAAGTGCCGGAATGACAAAGCTGTTCAACATGTGGCGATATTTCTCTCCGGTAACAGAACAGGTTTCCGGTCCTGTCGGGGTAATGTTCTCATAGAAGAATGGACCTACGATAAATTCCGCTGTGAACCCACACCAAACAGTTACCTTTGGTGAATATAAGGGAATTTCTGTGACTGCATGTGGTGATTTGTCATCCCAAATTCGGCAGTTCTGGGTATTCACAGTTCCATGCAGGTAAAAGTAGGCCTCGTCTCCCCATAAGATTTTCCACGGCCAAGCATCATCCACCTCCATTCTGGCAAGAAAGGTGAGAGCAAAAGTCAATCGCTTATCATGGTCGGGGTACAGTAACTCCTGTACACGGCTGATCTTGTACGGATAGAAGTTGATTAACTTTCGTAAGATTTTCCATACCGTACTGTAAGGCATATCCATATTCCGAGCTAATCCACGAGCGCTAGAGATGGCAGCAATATTGTCTGGTCCTCTGTCGACAATCGCCGTGGCAACTGCTTCGATTGTATCCTGTGGTACAGGTTTTCATCCTCTGCCTGACTGAACCTTCAGAGAACCTGTTTTCTCAAACGTCGCAACCATTGCTTTTAGCCCATTAACTGACACAGGACCGTTACCTTTACGCATTTTTTTGTGCGTTCTAAAAGCACGAAGAGCGGCTGACGTGTTGCACTCGTTGAGGTAAAAGAATTTGACCAGTAACGCAAGCTCGACTAAAGAAGGAGACATTGCACATAAACTTTCAATCCGATTGATTCGAAAGTAACACATTGCCTTTTAAAACCCAAGCAGCTGGCACTGTGCCAATGGACGTAACGTGAAATTTGAATAAAGAACTTCTTCTTCTGCTCAGCGTACGTGATATTACAGATCACGAGACTTTATCGGTGTTTATGTAGATTTTAATCTTTTTTAAAAGTGTTGCCATATTGCACTTGAACTAAATAAGAAAATGTGCATAATAAAAGTTAATTTTATTCCGTATTAATTTGCATTTGTTAACACTCTATTTTCTATTACACAGCGCCAAATATTCCCCTAGCGGTGACTTTTGGAACTAATTTATTTTTTCGCGGAATCCTTCGTCCCCCGTCTTGTTTAATCTTCCTACAAAATGTGGCGTCATTCTCGCAAATAGATCGAGCTACAGAACACTGTGAGCACTGTCAGTTTAATTATGGCCACCCGGTGTATATATATATATATATATATATATATAGGGTAAGTATACCGAATATGAGTACCAAATTGATATCCTTTTAATACATATATTTTACTACTTATAACAATGACAGAAAATTGAAAATTACCTTACAATTTTCTTGCATGAAATTATAAACACAAGTGTTCCATTTTTGGGGTCTGAAAAAAGTAGTCCTAATATGAGACCTCCCCCCATTCTACAACTCTAAATATGAATTAGAATTTCTGAAAAGTTCGTAAAAACAAAACTGTACACAATAATCAGATAACAGTTACCTATATACACTAATAGGTGAAAAAGAAAAGTGACATTTTAAATAAATTAGTTGGTTTACACTACAGGTTTTGTTTACATTTTGCTTTTAGATTCAAACATTTCACATTGTTTACAAATAGAAAGTTCGTCAGCTCCACAATCTTCATGGGCCCACCTGAAACACCTTTTACACTGACGCCATTGCTCTCTCCGTTTGTCTTCTGAAAATAAACAACCACAAAAAAGGCATTCACCGTCGTTTTCATCAATGCTATCATCACTGCTGTCATGGAGAGAAAGTTTTTCATCATCTTCAAATGAGTTGAGATCATCATAGCTATAATTAGGCTTATTCGTTCTCTGTTTTTAAACTAGTGTTGCATTTCCATCCATCCTTAATTTCCCCCTTCCTGTAGGAACCCCTTTTCCTTTTCCCTTTATTGTTTCATTATCCTTTTCTTTTTTATCTTAAACTCCTTTTCCTTGTTTATCCTTTGATTTCTTATCTTTTCGTACAGTCTCGAAAACCTCTAAATTTTGTGTTTAGTTCTTCCCAGAATTCCCCATAAAAGCAACTGCTTCTGAACTATCTCTAAATTCTACGTAATTTAACACACGAATATATTAGCTTACCCAAAACCGTAAGAATAACTGCGTGCCTACTAAGAATGGATTAACGCATCAAATTCTTGGCGGGAAAATTCTCTGTCGAGGTACAATTCTACGTAATTTAACCCACAAATACAGTGATCTTAAACATTTCCTCCATATTTTACTACAATCATGAGGGAATTCCTTAACGAAACATTTCCTCTCCAATGGTTTGGACGAGAAGGGTGGATTGTATGGCCCCCACGATCTCCGGACCTAAAAGGAACCTCCGGAAAAATAAGTACACAATAAGCATTTTTGCTGTATAATAGCATTTATTGATAATATTTTACATGAAATTAAAAACCTTCTTGTAGAAAAAAATACCAACGAATTGTAATTTTGCTAAACAAAGAAAATCTCTCTGGCATTTACATAGAATGTTGTATATATTAAGTCTAATATATACTTTACTCTTGTACTTTGTTTTAGAAGTTACTGAACGAAATTTCCGAGCAAAAAATAATATATACTGACAGCTTTGGCCTTAAAAATCGAAATAAAATTTAAAATCTCAAAAAAAAAAATTGCAGTGATCATGAATGATGTTTTTCAACAAAGACACTCGTATTTACTGCAAACTTCTAACTGCAAACTCCCTAACACCTGTTGCAAGACTGACCCGATCTCTTGCAATGAGAGGGGAGAGTACGGGAGGGGGAAGACACACCCTTGGGTTGGATCTGACCCCCACCGTACCGTTTGACGGTTAAAACCATTTGAGGAGCACCGTTTGCACAGTGCAAACGCCTAAATCTAGTCTTTATTTTCATTTGAATTCAATGTATTCCAGTTATATGAGCAAATAAACTGTTCGCACTGCCATCTGTTATCAGTTTAAAAAAGTTAAAACATCTTGCAACCTTTAATTTGAATTTTTTTTGAAGATTTTTTAGGTTAAAAATATCGGGGGGAAAATCTGCACCATGCGAACAGGGAAAGTTGTTGCCCCTGAAAGGGTTAAAGAAAGGAAGTAAAATCTTGAAATGCATTTTCTAGAATATTCATTTTTAAGTTACTTCCGTAAACGAGACACCTAATGATTTAAAAAGTTTTCACTATATTTCATTGAAATTTTGCAGTTAGTGTTTTGCATATTACCAACTATGTTTCGAATTAAAAGCTAAGCTATATGTGTTCATTGAATCATATGTGTTCATTGTTTCGCATCAGATCGCTAGCCCATTTTATTCTTAGTCTATATATATAAAACAGTTCCGTAACTGACTCATTCACTGACTGACATACGACGCACAGACCAAACCGCTGGACCTAAAGGGCTGAAATTTTGGGCATGGCGATTCTTCTCATAGTGTAGGGGTGCACTAAGAAAGATTTTTCAAAAATTCTTCTTAGATTTTTTAAAAATTAAATTTTTAAGCCGTTTTAGTAACTTTTTTTAAGTTTTCATATAAAATAATAATTTCAGGGTTATAAAATTTATATCACGAGAAAGATCCTAAAAATTCTTTTAAAATGAAATCTTTTTCGGATCTTTACCTCCATTTTCTGATTTTTGGTGAATTTTTAAAGATTAATTTTTAGAATTTAATTTATTAAATGCCGATCACGTGATTTCTTTTTCTGGTACTTTAAATAAATTTTTCGTCACGTCATAACAATGAAATAGACAAAAAAATATTTTTCTTTTCTTGCTAATGCGGTAGACGATTGGACATTATCTAAAAAAAATGTTAAAATTCAGTAAAAGATATGTTCCTCAAACTGCACAATATTAAATAGATTAAATTTAAATATTTTCTCCCACATTATTTTGTCTATAAAATATCCCTTACGTTTTTTTATAAACGTATTTTTTTACATCAATTGTATACATTGATCCTCGTATTTAATATATATATATATATATATATATATATATATATATATATATATATATATATATATATATATATATATATATATATATATACATATATATATATATATGTATATATATATATATACATATATATATATATATGTATATATATATATATATATATATATAGGCATTAATTGCATACATTGACCGTTGTATTTAATTTGAATGTACTCCGTAGCGAAGTGCGGGTTTTCAGCTAGTATATAATATAAAGGAAATTAAAATATATTTAGTTTCAGTGTAACGCCTCTACCGTAAGCACTCCTTTGGAATAAAAATCTAAAAAAAAATTCCCTCAATTTTACTTCGGAACACAGGTAAAGGTCACAGTAGTTTAGAGTATAAAGGGAATTAAAATATATTGAATGGAATGGAGTGAAGAATCTGTGGCGTAAGGACTCAATTGGAATAAAAATGTATGAAAAAAAAATTCCCTCTTTTTTAAAATTTTATTTAATTGTCCTCATATTTCATTTGATTTCATGATTTTGTATGTCATTTGAACTAAAAATATATGTTATGAATCATTACTATATATCTTTGAAAAGTGCCCTTCGCTTAGGCAGATACCGTAAATGATGTTTACGTAGCCTGTAAAAGTATTTTCACATTCATAATCGTCCTACAGCAGGCAAATACAAATCTGTATTTGCGTATAATACAGTAAGGGGAGAAAAATAACAGTTGTTTTGGGGAATATTTCAGCCAGTTTATTAAATCCTAATGAAAACTTAAAATTTTTATGATGATATGTGCTTGCTTTTAGAGTTACAACACGTCACTGATAGAATTAGGTGGGAGAAATCTCTCTATTCTAAAAAAAAAGTAACACCCGCGGCCGCTGTCAAAAGCTTGTCACGCTATCTCCTCCGAAATCGCTGGGGGTATGGGGTCGAGACCGATACCAATGGATGCAGAAGAATGGGGGTACGAAAGTTAGACATGTCTCATCTTCGTCGGACTTTAAGTTTCTTTTTATTTAATGTTTTGTGGGAAAATATTGACTTTTTTTAATCTTCACATTACGATAACTCGCCAAACAATGATCGTAGAATTTTGGATCTTTTTACAATCTAAGACTACAGACATTTCTCTTTTAAACTAGACCTCATTTGTTTAAAACTATTTTAAAACAGATTCATATTTTCATCAAAAAATGAAACACAGTTTTTCAAGAAATATCCTCACATATGTGGATGCGATATCGATGCTCCTCGAGTTTTTATCTTACAAAGAAAATATTGACATCATCTGGAAGCCGAAAGCTTTCTTATTCATATAATTCTCATTTCAAGTCTATATCTTAAATTTTCGATTTTTAATTGGATTTTAAAGCTGATAACTCAACAGTGATGAAACGCTCTTCGCAAGAAGGTTGACAACAGAAAATGGATAGAAACTGTTACATTGCCCGAAAATCACCCCTATGTATCTCGCTATTAGCCATAACAGAGGAGCGAGCGTAGAGAGCCTGGGGGCGAAGCCTCTAGTATTAGAAAAAAAATAATTTTTGTGGGGGGAAAATGATTTTTAAACACTAGTAAAAGTATTTTTCTTTCAAAATAGTGATTAATCTTGAAAACAATATATATATATATATATATATATATATATATATATATATATATATAAATATATATAAAATAGTTCCGTAACTGACTCACTGACTGACATACAACGCACAGACTAAACCGCTGGATCTAAAGGGCTGAAATTTTACCTGGCGATTCTTCTTAAAGTGTAGGGGTTCACTAAGAAAGATTTTTCAAAAATTCTTCTTAGATTTTTTTAAATTAAATTTTTAAGCTGTTTTTTTTTACTTTTTTTAAGTTTGCATTTAAAATAATAATTTGAGGGTTATAAAAATTATATCACGAGAAAGATCCTAAAAATTTCTTTAAAATGAAATCTTTTTCGAATATTTACCTCCATTTTCTGAATTTTTAAAGATTCATTTTTAGAATTTAATTTATTAAATGCTGATCATGTGATATATTTCCCTGGTACTTTAAATAAATTTATCGTCACGTGCATAACAACTAAATAGACAAAAAATATACTTTTTTTCCTTGATAATACGGCAGACGATTGGACATTATCCAAAAAAATATTAAAATACAGTTAAAGAAATGTTCTACAAACTGTACTATATTAACTGTACTATATTCTTTAGTATTCTTTATATTAGATTTAATTTGAATATTTTCTTCTACATTATTTTGTCTATAAAAATATTCCTTACGATTTTCTTATAAATAAATATATATATATATATATATATATATATATATATATATATATATATATATATATATATATATATATATATATATATATATTTTACATCAATTGTATACATTGATCGTCGTATTTATTATTATTATTATATAATATATATA
Organism: Dolomedes plantarius; assembly: GCA_907164885.2. NCBI lineage: Eukaryota > Metazoa > Arthropoda > Arachnida > Araneae > Dolomedidae > Dolomedes > Dolomedes plantarius. Next base: position 116,117,441 of record OU015503.1, on the reverse strand, counting down.
TATATATATATATATATATATATATATATTTATTTATTTTTGGCATTAATTGCATACATTGACCGTTGTATTTACTTTGAATGTACTCCGTAGCGAAGTGCGGATTTTCAGCTAGTATATATATATATATATATATATAGTATTTCAGCTACAATCATTTCCATAAAATCCGATAAGCCATCGCAATTTTTCTCACACATACCTGAACTTGTATGAGCTATGAGCTTCATACCAAATGCAAAATTCAGCAGAGTTAATCCCCGAGTTAGCTGTGTTTCAACGCAGCCCTGACAATATTTTGATACAACTTCAATGTCGATAACAATGCCTGTCAAAATGTCAACGAAGCATCCAATGCAACACAAGGAACTGGACTTTCGTTTTCGTCACGTTCCATCATAAAACACTCCTATGCCAATGGCATCTTCGTCACATGTAGGATGAACTTTTTTATGGGGATATCTCACTATATATCGAGTTTTTTTTTTGCAAAATAGTTTCCTTCATAATTTTACCTTCCTCGACAAGTTAAAAAACATGCTTGTCAAATGTTTTTCTGTCCTTAGTATTAATTTCGGTAATTAACCTTTTCCGTACGGGGTGGGATAGCATGTATCCCAAAAATATGGGTCCAAGAATGAATATACATACACACACACACACAGACACACACACACACACACACACATATATATATATATATATATATATATATATATATATATATATATATATATGTGTGTGTGTGTGTTCATTCTTGGGCCAGCATTCTTGGGATACATGCTATCCCACCCCGTAAGGAAAAGGTTAATAATTCATAATTCATAAATTATTGATATTTAATCTTTAAATTTTAACCACTTTTACATATCTATGGTACTAATCACACATTCAAATTTCAAGCTAATCCATTGAAAACAAAAAAAAAGTTAGGTTTGAAGGTCCACTGCCCCCTTAAACGAGATAGATGTGCAACACTTCCTCAAATTGCTGCGGATTTCAATGCTGTGGCATCTACAAATGTTGAAAATGTTGTTCAATGGAGGAAATCACAAGCCAAACAGTTCATTTGTAATTTTGGGGAATACCTCAACTCCCCTGCAGTGTTCACAGTTAGTGATTTCTCTCCACATTGTTCACATGGAAGATTTTTTTAACAAATCCCTTTCGTGTCAAATCAACACAATTCTCAACAAAAAACTACCTTAACCTCCCAGATTTTGATGAATTTTGACACACAGTTACTTTTCATATAGATTAAGAAAAATACCAAATTTTATCGAAAAATATCAACCCGGTTTTGAAAATGTACCCCTGTGAATGCTCAAAAATCAGTCAAAAACACTTGACAGACCAATTTTCAAAATGACCTAGACGCTTTCCTAACTAAGCTAAAGAGCTATGATTGGTGGCATTTTAAAGCAATTTTTAAGACCTTTTCAATGATATGTAACACAATTAGGGCTTAGAAAAAATTATTCTAATAAAATTTAAATTAAAATTTAAATTTGAATTTTTCAAAATGCGCTGCTTGAAAAATTTTCAAATTTTTTTGAATAACTAGGAAAAGTCTCTTTCCTAATTAGGAAAGCGTCTAGGTCATTTTGAAAATTGGTCTGTCAAGTGTTTTTGACTGATTTTTTGAACATTCACAGGGGTACATTTTCAAAACGGGTTGGTATTTTTCGATAAAATTTGGTATTTTTCTTAACCTATATGAAAAGCAATTGTGCGCCAAATTTCATTCAAATCTGAAATGGTGAAGTAAAATCAGTGTGTTGATTTGACATGGAATGACCCTTTAGTGTTCTTGTTAACAGTCATATTACCTTGTTAAGTCGGTAAATTGACTTCATGCGATGCGTCACCGCACAAAGAGATAGATTCAGACAGTTCTTTATCTTGAAAAGAAAAGATACAACTTTTGTGCTCGACGAATAAACAGGAAAACCAACTTAAATAAAGCACAAATAGCAATAAGATGCAATTATTTTGCATACGGCAGTTTCAAAGTTATAATGGAGCTTCTTCATCAGTGCAACGAACTTAGTGGCAGCTCAAAAAAGCCGAAGACTAAGCCAAGACTTAGTCTTCGGCTTTAGTTACAAAGGAGCTTCTTCATCAGTGCAACGAACTTAGTGGCAGCTCAAAAAAGCCGAAGACTAAGCCAAGACTTAGTCTTCGGCTTTAGTTACAAAGGAGCTTCTTCATCAGTGCAACGAACTTAGTGGCAGCTCAAAAAAGCCGAAGACTAAGCCAAGACTTAGTCTTCGGCTTTAGTTACATAGGAGCTTCTTCATCAGTGCAACAAACTTAGTGGCAGCTCAAAAAAGCCGAAGACTAAGCCAAGACTTAGTCTTCGGCTTTAGTTACAAAAGAGCTTCTTCATCAGTGCAACAAACTTAGTGGCAGCTCAAAAAATACGAAGACTAAGCCAAGACTTAGTCTTCGGCTTTAGTTACAAAGGAGCTTCTTCATCAGTGCAACGAACTTAGTGGCAGCTCAAAAAAGCCGAAGACTAAGCCGAAGACTAGGCTTTTTTGAGCTGCCACTAAGTTCGTTGCACTGATGAAGAAGATCCTTTGTAGCTTCGAAACGGCCGTATGCAAAATAATTGCATCTTATTGCTATTTGTGCTTTATTTACGTTGGTTTTCCTGTTTAGTTCTTTATCTTGTTTGCTGGCAATGCTGTCAATGATTCGAGCTTTCGACTCTTGGAGGAACGTCCCTTTGGTTTCCTACATCGCGAAATTACTGTATCCATACTTTAATTTTCAAAAGCGATAATAAGCAACAACAAATACGAGATGACAAATTATATCATACAAGCTGAATGAGCAACAACTTACTTGTTTCAGTAAAGAAGTACAAGCGTGTAAAATGTAAACAACTGCCAATTAACTTCGAAGCTACGCACGAGAATAAACAATAAGTCGAAAGAATGGTTACAGTTAAAATAGCTGTTTCCATTACAGCAAAAAAAAAAGAAAGTAAATTAATAAAGCCTATATATTCAGGGGCACTCATGTCTAAACAAACATCAATTGACGTTTAAATGCCGCACCGACATATAAAACATGTAAAAAAAACACGCTTAAAAATCATTTGATAGAGAAAATTTCATTTTATGGTGAAGGCTTACACAGCTCGATTTTTCGGGGACAAAAATTTTTTTTTTCGTGAATTCCGTAAAATTTGCTATTTTGAAGGTCCATTGACCCCCCCCCCCCCTAAAACCACGAAAAAAAATTTATATACCCAAAAATCGTATGGAAAAGGGGCAACCTACTAAGAATGGGTCAATGCCTCATATACTTAGGGCGAAAATTCCATCTTGAGGTACAAAGCTACGTAGTTTCACCTGAGAATATATTGACACTCGAAAAAAAGTAATAATAAGCGTCATCCTACAAAAAACGGGTAAACGCCTCAAATAAATGACTGGAAAATCTCTTTTTGACGTACAATTTTACATAATTTAACCCCCGAATATATTGATATACCCGAAAATCGATATACTGATAGAACCAAAATCCGTAAAAATAAGGGCAAACCTGCAAAGAATGGGTCCACGCTTCACATACTTGGTATATATATATATATATATACACACAGTGCTCGATTTCTAGAAATAGAGGTGCCGGAACTGTAATCTTCCGGGATATGTGGGGGTGGGGATATTCCGAATTATATATATATATATATATATATATATATTAGAATATCGATCGATCGTTCTCCGAATAATCTTTTTCCCGTATCTATCGTTTTCCCGCATTTATTGTTCAGTTCAGTGGGTCCCTTGAAAAACGAGATTCCACTATATATATATATATATATATATATATATATATATATATATATATATATATATATATATATATATATATATATATATATATATATATATATATATATACCTTGAGGGGTGGTCGTAGAATAGAGGTTTCCCCCATAACATTCGCTCTATATGATCTGTAATCGGTTCTCAACAAAATACGGCCGGCTTTAGAGGTTTCACTGTGATTATATATATATATATATATATATATATACCTTACAAAGCAACTCGAGGGCATTGTTGGCTGTGTGCTATAACGGAATCCGGCAGAGAGAGATAGGACAGGCTCGAATAAGGCCCGCTTCCCACATCCATAACCCGCGACTCCATCCGTCACGGTCACAGACAGGCCCTAATGCGCGGTAATTGCCTGTTCGCCCGACTCGCGTGATGGAGCCGCCCCTGGCAGCGCGATACCCATTTGAATAAACTCGCGAATTAGAAAATCCCGAAACAAAAGGGCGACGTATCCATTCATTACTTACTCTCTCTCCCGCAGTCTCTCCTTCCCCCCACCCGCGAGGTGAGAATGGGAGCGGCCCATCGCCATGGCTACCCCCGCCCGAACCTTTTCTTTCCAGACCGAGCGAGCGAGAGAGAGAAAGAGAGAGTATGGCAGAATACAGGGCGAAAAACCGATTACCGAAATGTGGTCGGAATGTATTTGTTCTGGAGCGGAAATATGTGTGTGTGTGTGTGTGTGTTCGTTCGTTCGTGCGAGCGTGTTTGTGTGTGCGCGTATGTATATATACATGTATATATACACACATTTTCTGTGAGCAGAGTTTTGTATTTTTCCCGGATATTTTGCATATTTCTCGACTTGTTTTCTTTTTGCCGGATGTTTAGAACGGGTGAGGAATTAATTTATCAACATACATGACTTTGTGTTTTAGAAATGTACTACAAGTACCACTTATTTTACCGTGAAAAACCATATATATATATATATATATATATATATATATATATATATATATATATATATATATATATATATATATATATTTCAGCGGCGTAGCTAGATATTCAGCGCCCTGGAGCAAGTAAAATCGGTGCGCCCACTTGTTTCTTGGAAGAGTTCTGGCGAAATTTGTTTTCTATCTACTCTTATTTCGATTTAAAACCTTACTTAATAACAATTTATTTGGAATTCAAGACATTTCAACAATAAGAAATTCAATTTAGTAAATATGAATATAATAATAAACAAATTATAATTCTTTAAGTACTGAGTACCCACTAATATTATTATTATATATTTTATAAACTCTATTGACAAAATGTATTTCAGCATGTTTAGTTTGCACATAAAAAAGCCTTCAAAATTGTTGTTTTCTTGCTTTCTCGTTTGCAAGTCGGTCAATCATTTTTTCCAGATCAAGTTGACAAGCTATTGTTCTTTCAATTGATATCGTGGCCAAAGGGCTAAGACGGTGTTGTGAGATGTTGCTTCTTAAATATGTTTTGATTAATTTCAATTTTGAAAAACTTCGTTCTGATGTCGCTGCCGTCACCGGTAAAGTTAAAAAAATCATGCATGCTTTAATAAAGTCAGAGAAGCTACTTGAGGCTATGGTGGGAATTAAAAGTAGTTCAGCAACTTCGCGTATAGAAGCAATTGGTTTTAATTGAATATAAAAGCATGTTTTAAATTGAAACAAACTAGGCGAAATATCGGAAAGATATGCCGATTGTAACAATTCTGATCCTTCCAGGATACTTTTATCAGGTGACGCGACGAGATATGCAGGTGATAGACATTTAGAAAGTGAACATAATTGTCGAACGGATTTCAGTCTAATAGTTAATTGATTAATTATTAAATCCATTACTCTATAAAACACCTCGACTTTGAATACATTATTCACTGTTTTCAATGCATTCATCTACTTGTAATTTATCAAACAATTTTTTCAAACGACGCAATCTTTTTTGGGGAAAACAAGGTTCAGTATTCCATAGAGCTGATAACTCAAGGGCATCGTTTTTACCGCACTCCCAATTATTCCTTAAGTTCTGGAATTGGATTAGGAGTGATGAAAACATCAACGGATTTCTCTATATTTTCATGAGTAACCTTGCAGCATTTTCGAGACTGAATTAATAGGTTCGAGTATTTTACTTTGTACAATTATCAAAATAATTGCTGAAAATTGTTCAAAATAATATATCAAGTGTTTAGCTACACGTTGCTCGCATAATGTTTTCCATTCAATGATGAATACACCCTTAGACCCCCCCCCCCAAAAAAAAAAAAAATAAATAAATAAATAAATCGACGCACCAAGAAGGGCTAATGTAAATTGGACACAAATTGCTATACATACAGGTTTTGACAGAAAATGCAAAATTTTAAAGTTTGGCTGCCAATGAATGAACATGTGACGTTGCAACACGTCTTAACTACGCAACTGGCAGGACATTAAAGAGGAAAAATTTCGATTCCAGGTCATAAATTCTTTGCGACTTTCATTCCGTGTACTCAAGTAGACAGTAACTATGCTTCGCATACAGGTGCTCGAACAATATGCGCAGATGTCAGCATTTGAGAGAGGACATGTAGTTGGGCTCAAAGAAGCCGGTTGGTCTAAACGGCGAATCGCTCGACATTTGGATAGGTGCGATGCCACTATTAGATGATGTTGGAAGGAATGGTTGAACCATGGCCGAACACAGCGTCAAGAAAAAAGTGGTAGGCCTAGAGAAACGACAGAACGTGAGGTCCGAGCAATCGACAGAGCGGCACTCACAGCCCCAGATTCATCATTATCAGCGGTCGTACGTGCAACTGGTGCTTCAGTGGCCGCAAGGACCTCTCATAGGCGGCTGAGAGAAAGGGGCTGAGCTCACGGTGACCCTTGCGTCGACTACCATCGACCTCTGTACACCGACAAGCCCGTCTGCTGTGGTGTCGGGCACATTCGACCTGGAATGATACTGACTGGAATAGAATTGTCTTCAGTGATGAGTCCCGCTTCGAACTGAGCCCCGATGACCAGCGAATACGTGTCTGGAGACGCCCCGGACAGTGGTGGGATACCAACCTTTCTGTCTTCCGCCATACGAGCCGAAAACCAAGAGTGATGGTATGGGGTGCCATTGCATTTCATAGCAGGACCCCTTTGGTTGTCATCCGCGGCACCCTTACAGCACAGAGGTGCGTCGACGCTGTTCTACGCTCCGTTGTGTTGCCCTTCATATCATGCCACCATGGTCTTACATTTGAGCAAGATAATGCCTGCACGCACACGGCGAGAGTTTCTACTGCTTGTCTTCGTGCTTCCCAACGCTACCTTGGCCAGCAAGGTCGCTCCCCCACCCCATGGAGCACGTTTGGAGCATTAGGGGCAGGGACCTCCAACCAGATCGGGATTTTGACGATTTAACGTGCCAGTTGGACAGAATCCGGCAGAAGGACATCCGCCACCTCTATCAATCAATCCGAGCCGAATAACTGCATGCATATGGGCCAGAGGTGTACCAACGCGTTATTGACTTTTTCCCTTTGTGAAGCTCTTTCTCTTGAATAAATCATCCAATTTTTCTCAAATTGTAATCATTTGTTTTTCTGTACAAATGTACATAAAATCTACCGACTTTCGTCTCATTCGGATAACTTCGTCTTGGTGCACCGTGATTTTTTTGTTTTTGTCTAACAGTGTATGTAAATATTTTAATTACATCAAAATAACGCGAATGTGGGGCATCAAGAACATCCCCATGGTCTGAACACGGGAAGACAATCGTGTTGGACAAACGATTTTTAATGTTTTTGCTAAGTTGGTTTGTTTCGTTCCCCAACGCCTAACAGAACTGAAAAAACGTAAATATTTTCTAGCTGTTCATAAGATTGTCTGACTTCCTGTACATTGGTGATACTGTCCGTTCACTGTTAATTACCCGTATCTAACCACGACCACTTAAAAAAAGTGTATTTTAATTTACTTAATCGCTAGTCTGGCTGTTAATTTTATTTCACGTATCCTGTGACACACGCTACCTGGAGTATTGAATGCAACTCTAAAGTCACAGGTAAAATAAGCTACACCCCTTAAAGGTTTTTTTATATTTCTTAGGGAACATCTAGGGCCTAAGAGCAACACCATACGAAATTTTAATTTTCTAGAAAACATGTACCAGGGGTAGGTTTTTGTTGTTGTTGTTTTGGGGAGATTAAGCTCCTTTTAACCCCTTAAATTTTGTATTTTATAAAAATATTTCTTTGTGCGAACCTAGGGTCTAAGAGAAACTATCATACAAAAATTCAGCTTTCTAGGTCTCATGGTTCTAGAAATACAGTGTGTGTGCGTGTGTTTTGGGGGGAGGAGGATTAGGCCCCATTTGGCCCCCTTAAAATTCTAATTTATTAAAAAGATTTCTTAACGAGCACTTAGGGCATAGTAGCAACCTCCATGCAAAATTTAAGCATCCTAAGACTTATGGTTCTAATAATTTGAGTTTCTTGTAACACTCATTTTGAATATTTTTTGTGTATTTCTGTTTTGTCACTAGCCCGCAATTTTTAATTAGATCTAAAATTATTTATGATGGAAATTTCGCTCTTCCTCTGCCGATTTTTTAAAAATTACCTCATGCATGTTATAAAAATACACATTTGTATTTTTATAATATGCTGCTCCTGAAAATGTTTACCGCCAACTTTCAGCTATAATTCGTAACTGTTAGGTAGTACCTATTATTATTTATGTTGCAACATCAATTAACATACTTCATATACAAATCACTTACTTTTAAAATTATACGTCGGTGAATCCAACAACACGCTATAGATAAGTAATTTAGTAAAATAATAATTATAAATTATACGATGTCACTTAAACAGTACAATAAATTACAATCCACAGTCTCAATAAGTTTTAAAAATTGTATAACACATTCATTCAAGAATCATCTTGAAATTCTTACACTGCGCAAAGTAAACAATGGGAATATGAAGCGCTAAATACTAAGCTTGCTTTAAAAAAATCCCCGAATATTTGCCTCTATTCTTCGCCGATGTTAAGGCTGCTATATAAAACAAAATCTTTGTTTGGACCCCTGCATGTTTTTTACTCTTGTAGCGGGAGGAGTCGGTAAGTTGACCCTAGAGAATTCTACCCCCGCTCGTTTAGAATAACATTTGAAGGATTATAATGACTCTCGCCATAGGGGGTGAAGATGCTCCAGCCATCTCCTTTTTCCTGATAAGAACACTCAACTGGTAACGTTTGAGAATATCTAGTGTCTAACACCGGGAAAAAATTCAAAGCGTGACCTTGCCTAGTTTTATTTACTTAAATATATTTCATTTATATTTTGTATATTTTATAGAAAAAATTAATCTGACAAATTAATTTAAATAATTTTTTCAATTTAAATCTGAGAAATCGAAATTATTTATACAAAAGTTTTCACAAATTTTTATTTCACTCTTTCAAATTTTGCGCCCCTCATAATTCGTGCGCCTGGAGCAGTTCGCTCTAACTGCTTCATGGTAGCTACGCCCCTGATATATATATATATATATATATATATATATATATATATATATATATATATATATATATATATATATATATGCATATACAGTGGAACCCCGATTTTACGTTTTTCATGGGAA
>OU015503.1:116085476-116097976 GCA_907164885.2 Dolomedes plantarius | reverse complement strand
TAATTTTCGTATACGAAACTCCATTTGTAATTTATATGTGAATCACATCAAATGAAAGGTATAACTAAAAAATGAATTAATATGAAAGATTTATTGCGTACTACATACCTTTTAAAAGAAGCAATAATCCAGACAGGGGTTACAATGATCACAGTTACATACTTTAAAAAAAAAAAAAAACTACGAATATCTTGCTGAACAGCCAGTTTTGCGGAAAGTTCAACAAAGAAATGTTCGTATTTATTCAGTCCGCTAAAAACTTCATCAGGGACATTTTCCGCGAATTGAAGTCCACGACTTATTGTTTCAAAAGCCAAAAATTGGGAGATTTTATTCTAAAGTGGAATAAAATCTCCCAATATGTCTTTTAAAAAATTTTCGATATATAGAGATTTTTTCAATATATAGAAACAGTTTTTCTATGTAATGAACATGGAGATTGCTAAGAGTTCGATATATAGAAAATTTCGATATGGGGAAGTTCTATTTATGGAGGTTCGACTGTATCTATATATATAAAACAGTTCCGTAACTGACTCATTCATTCATTCATTCATTCACTGACTGACTGACATACAACGCACAGACCAAACCGCTGGACCTAAAGGGCTGACATTTTTCATGGCGATTCTTCTAATAGTGTAGGGGTGCACTAAGAAAGATTTTTCTAAAATTCTTCTTAGATTTTTTTAAATTAAATTTTTAAGCTGTTTTTTAAACTTTTTTTACGTTTGCATTTAAAATAATACATTGCGGATTATAAAATTTATATCACGAGAAAGATCCTAAAAATTCCTTCAAAATGAAATCGTTTTCGAACCTTTACCTCGAATTTCTGATTTTTGGTGAATTTTTAAAGATTTATTTCTAGAATTTAATTTATTAAATGTTGATCACGTGATTTCTTTTTCTGGTACTTTAAATAAATTTATCGTCACGTGCATAACAACTAAATAGACAAAAATGATATTCTTTTTCTTTCTAATGCAGCAGACGATTGGATATTATCCAAAAAAAATAAATATCCCTTACGATTTTTTTATAAATATATATATATATATATATATATATATATATATATATATATTACATCAATTGTATACATTGATCGTCGCATTTATTATAAATATATATATATATATATATATATATATATATATATATATATATATATATATATATATATATATATATATATATATATATATATATTCGCATTAATTGCATACATTGACCGTTGTATTTAATTTGAATGTACTCCGTAGTGAAGCGCGGGTTTTCAGCTAGTATATATATATATATATATACAGTGGAACCTCGCTTAACGAGCACCTCAAATAACGAGTATTTCGTACAACGAGCAAAATAAATCGTAAAAAATGGCTCGCTTCACGAGCAACTTTTCGCATAACGAGTGATGTGGAAAGGAAGCCCCTCTTCACGTCACTCGGATCTTCACGTCACCAGGATCATCAACGGCCGAAAAACATGTATTTAAGGGTAGTCGTGGAGGGTTCGAGAAGCAAATATCATGGGACTGGAGGTTAGAAATGATATTGAGGAGCTTCTGGAAGCGCACAACGAAGAGCTGACCACCGAACAGCCAATAGAATTGCAGTGTCTTTCACAGTAAGCAGTCGTAGAGGAGAGTTTGTCAGTGGAGAAGGACGAAGAAACAGGAAAGAAACAATCTTCTGGCGCAATAAAAGAAATGACGAAAGCATGGGAAACTGTTGCATCGTCGTTAAGCATCACCCTCATAAGACGGTGGCTATGCGCGCTATAAATTTATTCAATGACAATGCGGTGACACATTTTCGGCAAATTTTGAAGCGCCGAGAAAAGCAAATGTCGCTAGATAGCTTTCTAGTAAAAACAATTAGATGTGTGTCATAAATTCGTAAATAATAAACTACATATGGAGGATTCTGCTCCTTAAGAATTTATGTAGAAGTAATTTTCTTTAAATAATAAACGTTACGTCTAAAACATTTTGAGTATTTTTTGGCATGGAACGCATTATCGTATTTTACTTTAATTTATATGGGAAAAATTGTTTCGCTTAACGAGTGTTTCGCATTACGAGTAAGACTCTAGAACGAATTATGCTCGTTATGCGAGGTTCCACTGTATATAACATTAAAAACCCCATACCATTTTAAAATCTAACATTATTCTAAATTCCCTGCGGCGTTTGAAACTAATTTCACTTTTGATTCTAAGTTCTAATAACCTCTAGAGAAAAAATTAAATGGCTGCCTGTTAATCGAAAACTAAACTTGCGTGGCGTGGGTAGAAAATTAAACGCTTTAGCACATTTGTCACGCTTTTTCCTAACTTTTAACCAATTAAACCTTACTATGATCACATGACGAGATAAGTTTATATAAGGTTTGGGATCACGTACATGTACGCTTTTTTGATTTGTAAGTTGCCCCGAGAAGTTGTATCGTGTATCTTAAAAATAAAGATGTAATTAAATTAACGTTGTGGTGTTTTATGTGTCCGAGGGTGAGATGAAAAGCGGGAAAGAAAATTAAACATGTGATGCACGGCCGGGCGACAAGTCATCCATCTTTACCTCAAAAAGAAATACCACTCAGGCCTTCCTTCGTCGGCCCGCGCTCGTGATATTATATATATATACGCAATTTTATCATAATGAATATTGTTGGACAGTAAGGTTAACCCACCAGACCAGTGGCTAGCCGACCGATCAGTGTTGCAGTACTTACGAACGTACATATGAGGACAACTGTAAACGTGCTTTGAATAATGCTATATCTAGTCCACAGCGTCTTTTCAAAATAGCCGTTCTCGCGTCTCAGTTCATTTCGTAGCATAAAAAAGAAAATTAAATTTGCTATCGAAAATCACAAATGAAATTTCAATAACTAAGATTATTAATGGATTATAATTTAACGCTCTCTTTTATAGCAACATTTCTCGTCAGCAACTGCTAACAATAATACTTTACCAAGTGACCTTCAGAGTTCAAACAGAGGATTATGACTCTTGATTTATAGAATGTAGAAAAACAATTTTTACTCAAACTTCATTTATCCCGACAGCGCCCTCATTATCAACTTTTAAGTGCTTAGTTGCCCCCCCCCTCCCCCCGAAATCCCCCAAAGCAAAAAGCGGCGTAATTGGCTGTAACCTGATTATTTATGAGCGCCTTTTCCAACATTAGCCGCGTTCTATAAACAAGTGCAAACTCCCCGACAGTTGTCTCGGTTTTAAATTTTCTTGATAATTAATGCAAAACAAAGTGTGCGCGAGTGAAATTCATGGGATATGAAATACGCCCGGAGCGTAATTAGTTCTGTTAGAGTTAAATTCCCTGACACGGATATATGGGGCGCGCTAAATTAGTTTGGCAGCGGCATAAAAATGGGTTTTTCAGATATATATATATATATATATGTGGCCGATTTTTTATCTCTTTTGTGGCAGAGGTTTTGCCAGGATCGGGATTTTGATAACTAAGATAGTAGCTGCACAATTTCGAGCGTGCGTTAGCCTCGAGGTTTTAAGACAAAGTTTCATCGATGTTTTTGGCTTAATTTTTGGGCGTATTCAAGGCCGATGAATAGATCTCGGCTGGTAAGGAGCCGCCGATTTTATCATTAATAATATGGGGCCCGCGCCCACAGGAATTTTTGTTTTGGGGACGATTTCGGGCGTTCGTTAGCCTCCAGGTTTTAAAACAAACTTTCATCGATGTTTCTGGCTCAATTTTTTGGATATTCAAGGCCGAAAAATAGATCTCGACTTGTAAAGAGCTGCAGATTTTATCGATAATTCGGGGCTTGCGCACACCAAGATATTTTTTTCCGAGACAATTTCGGGCGTTCGTTACCCTCCAAGTTTTAAGACAACTTTTCATCGATGTTTCTGGCTCAATTTTGGGCATATTCGAGACCGAAAAATAGATCTCGACTGGTAAGGTGCCGCCGATTTTATCATTGATATGGGACCTGCGCCCACAGGAATTTTTGTTTTCGGGACAGTTTTGGGCGTTCGTTAGCCTCCAGGTTTTAAGACAAAGTTTCATCGAGGTTTTTGGCTCAATTTTGGACATATTCAAGGCCGATAAATAGATCTCGACTGGTAAGGTGCCACCGATTTTATCATTGATATGGGACCTGCGCCCACAGGAATTTTTGGGTCAATTTCGGGCGTTCGTTAGCCTCCAGGTTTTAAGACAAACTTTCATCGATGTTTCTGGCTCAATTTTGGGGATATTCAAGGCCGAAAAACAGATCTCGGCTGGTAAGGAGCCGCCGATTTTATCATTAATATTGGGCCTGCACTCACAGGATATTATGTGTTCGGGACAATTTCGGGGTATTCATCAGGTATTCATCCTGGAGTATTTCATCAGTTCCCTTGTGTTCCGGCTGGTAGATGTCCTAGATGCGGTGGACCTTCATCGAAGCGTTTATGATTCATTTTTTTGGAACGATTCACGCTTATTGACTGAGTACATCATAGATATATTCATCATAGACTTTCGGCCGTCTTTTCCTTGTAAGAACATTGTGTCGTCGAATCTCCGTTACAAACTAGTGTGCCGTTCCTTCGCCAGTATAAACTACAATGCCGTTTTACTCCCTCGATATGATGCAGTAATATTTTTTCGTGCACAGACAATGACATGTAACCATTCCTCTTATTGAGAAAGAACACTTACTTTCTCCTATACTGATAAAGGACAATTTCACTTGCACAGATTAGTACCGTTCTATTCCTTCTTCAATACAGAATTGGTGCGTTATTCCATTGTACAGCCTCCAGGTTTTGAGACAAAGTTTCATGCAGATTTCTGGCTCGATTTTGGGCATATTCAAAACCGAAAATAGATCTCGGCTGATAAGGAGCCGCCGATTTTTATCATTAATAATGGGCCTGTGCCTACAGGATTGTTTTTACGGGACGTTTTCGGGCGTTCCTTAGCCTTGAGGTTTTAAGTCAAAACTCTGTTTATTTTGGTACAATTTTTGGTGTGCTTTATCCTCCAGACAAATTTGTCTGTTCATACTACTCCGGTCCTACGAGACATTTAATAAAAGTAGATGGTGTTTCTACCTATATTTTTGGTCGCAAGTTGACCGAAGAAGAGATTTGGGAGGAATCGCCGCCCTCCTAAGGTTATGTAATAAGAGTTATGTAATATGCCTATGTTTTAACCTGAACCCCCAACGGTTTCACTACAGAATAGTGTGCCCCCGCCAAATTGGCGATAAAGTGCCAATGTTTGTATGTATGTATGTATGTTTATATGTATATTTGCATGTTTGTATATATGTATATATGTATGTTTGTATGTATGTATATGTATATCTGTATATATGTATATTTCTATGTATGCATTATGCATGAATGTATGTATTTATCGCAATCGCGCCAAGAAGTATGCCAAGGGGCACCCTATTCAGATGTAATACCCTATCAATTATATATATACAAAATTTCAGCTCAATTGATGCCATAATTTTTCACTTATAAAGGAACAAATATAGGCCTATTCGAAATAATCAATAAATTTCACAGTTTCAATGAAACACATTGATTTTTGAATAAAGTTCAATAATTCAAGTTCGATTTACGCAAATTGTGCATAAAATTGTACATAAATTCAAAAACATAAAATTCTTAAGTTAAATAAAGTTTTGTAATATTATGCCAATAAATTTCCAGTTTATAGCCAATAAATTGCAAATATTTTTTTACCTTAAATGCCCAGTAAAAAACGTCGTTCCAAATGTAATTTTCTTCAATAAACCCATAAACGTTGCCCATTTCAAAAATCTTTTTTGTATTTATCAATACTTCCTCCACTTGAATCTTTAAAATATTAAATGTTTTACTGATAATAAATGAAAATATCGTTTGATGTGTTGCTATGGTTACTTGACTATGGTTGACAAAGGAAAGTTGTAAAGATGAAGCAGCGTCAGCTCAACATTAAGGCTCCTAACTTTCTTTCTACTGATCAGATATACATAATATATAGCCTATGTCCATCTGGAAAAATGTACCTTTCAAATAGTGAAAGAATTTTTCAAATAGATACAATGGTTCCGGAGATTACCCTCCCCATACAAAATCCGCTCTCTCTCTCTCTCTTTATATATTAGTACTAGCTGAAAACCCACACTTCGCTACGGAGTACATTCAAATTAAATACAACGCTCAATGTATGCAATTAATGCCAAAAAAATTAGTATAAATATATATTTATAATAAATACGATGATCAATATATACAATTGATGTAGAAAAAAAATATATATTTATAAAAAAAATCGCAAGGGATATTTTGATAGACAAAATAATTTCCAATCGTCTGCGCATTAGCAAGAAAAAAATATTTTTTCCTCTATTTAGTTTTCATGCACGTGACGATAAATTTATTTAAAGTACCAGAAAAAGAAATTACGTGATCAGCATTTAAAAAATTAAATTCTAAAAATTAACCTTTAGAAATTCACCAAAAATCAGAAAATAGAGGTAAAGATTCCAAAAAGATTTCATTTTGAAGGAATTTTTATGATCTTTCTCGCGATATAAATTTTATAACCCTCAAGTTATTATTTTAAAAGCAAACTTAAAAAAAGTTACAAAAACAGCTTAAAAATTTCATTTAAAAAAATCTAAGAAGAATTTTTCAAAACTCTTTCTTAGTGCACCCCTACACCATAAGAAGAACCGCCATGCAAAATGTCATCCCTTTAGGTCCAGCGGTTTGGTCTGTGCGTTGTATGTCAGTCAGTCAGTGAGTCAGTTACTGAACCGTTTTATATATAGAGATAGATAGATAAATGTGTGTGTGTGTCCCTCAATATCCTTAAAACGGTCACAACACTGGTACAGCCTTGAGGTGCCTCTGCCAGCACGAAATGAAGAAATTTCAAGATAAAACTCGCGATTGTCGTCGGCATAATAATTCAAACTCTTTTCTTCCTTTTCTGTTGACTACTGAAGAGTGCTGAGTCGTCGGGCAACGCAAACACCGCCCTGTTTTCCCTTCGAATTTAATTCACCGGTAATTGATTCGCCGTCTGATACGTGACCTGGCCCCTCAATTTGGTTCACGGAGTGCACTGCTGCAGCTATCGTCTGTGGTCTAACGTGACGACTGGGGCGGTTCCCGAATTCACCGCGATGATTCCTCCCCTGGGGGTCGAAATTGAATTGTAAAGGGATGCAAAACTGGCTGTAACAGAAAACGGAGTAATGTTTATTGGCCACGTCGGGGAAATTAAATGTTTTCGGGGAATCGAATTAAAAAATTCACGTCGTAGAGTGAGTTTGATTGGTAGATCGCCCTGTGTAAGGGCAGAGGACGCCGGTTCGATTCCCATGTTCTGGCAGGTAGTCGTCATCAAACTGGCATTGAAATACAGAAGGTCGTTCACACTTTATGGAAACGATTTTGATAGTTAAGTTTTATGTATAAATGCCGTATTTTTGGCGGCGATTTGATTCTGTTTTTGAACGTGTTTAGTTACCATGTTTAGTTACTTCTATTAGGGTAGGAATCCCCATATTATGAAATAGGTTTTCTATATAAGAAAATGAGTTTCAAAAGTTGTTTTTTGTCATTCAAAAAATTTTTAGTAAGAGGCGTTTTAGCGTGCGAATATGTATGCGTACGTAATTTAGCGAGAATTTATAAATCGCCCTTAAAAATTTGTGAGCATAACGCTTTTAATGAGGGACTTATCATGAAAAGCAGATTTATGGATTATTTCGTTTGCTTCTCTAGATTAACTGATTTTATTCAGCTTCTCGTTCAAAAAGGATTTTCATGTTCTGATATTACAGAAGGTTGTTCGCACTTTTTGGAAACGATTTTGATAGTTATGTATAAATGCAGTATTTTTTGCAGCGATTTGCTCCTATCTGATAGCCATGGTTCTTGACAATAGATTCTAGCTCGAATTTTCCACGAAAGTAAACTTTTTCTTAGTACTGTCATGTCAATTTTACCCCATTCCTCTTGGACCGTTTTCCAGAGTCCGTTCAGTGTTCTTGGAAGCCGTTTTCTCAAGGCTTGTTTAATAAACCGAAAGCGCAAAAGTCCATCGGAGAAGCGTCAGGTGACTTTACAGTTATTTCATTAAATGGTATACACTTTATTCCTGTTTCTCATTCTTTCTTTGCTAAATAAGCGGCAGTTGATTTAGACGTGTGACTAGCGGCTTTGTCCATAAGAAGCTCAACTTTATCAATGTCATTTCCGTATAAGGCTGGAATTTCTTCTTCGAAAATTAGTTCTAAAATATTCTGCTGATAGTAGAGTGAATTAATTTTGGCTTTACTTGAGACTTTTTTGATTTTTAATTTGCCGTTGTAACAAAATCTTGCAACTATCATAAATCCCTTTGGGAACTTTTCTGTACACTCGCGAAGCCATTTCATACGGTCATTACAGTCAGTTGAAAATTAGAAATTTGATCTTTTTTTATTACAGTCACTTAAATCCACCCATGCCTCATCGAGTGTTACTCCAAATTTCCATTTTTCAGCAGCTAGGTGTTTTTCAGATAATTTTCTACAATTTGTTTTTCTTTCAACAATATACTTTGGTAAAGGCAGATGGACTTTAGGTTTAAACATCTTTTTTAACTTCAAATCTTTATGAATAATTTTACTTACAGTGCCAAAAGACATTCTTAGTTTCGATACAATGGATCTTTGAGTCGGCGGAATTTTTTTAGGATCAGAGTCTTCACTTTCTTGATATTTAACTGCGTTCGAACAGTCTTAGGATGAGGTTTCGCAGTCATGTTTTCATATGTACTTTCAGTTTTTTCCCTTTCAAATTTCATATATATTATAAATACCTTTCTTGGAAATGCCATAACTGTGATTTTTACACCGCTTTATAATTTGTTGATGCGAATATTTCTCTTTGGAAAGCGCAGTTACGTAAACATCGAGCTATATGAATTTAGGAGCAATTTTCAAAATAAATATTTTATTTTACATTCCAGTCAAAACAAAACAGTGGCAGATGATTATTCGGAAGTTGCCAGATTTTTATCTGAAAATGCAAACGACAAAAATAAATTCCAAAATTGTATATATATATAAATAAGTGCGAACGAACTTCTGTAACTCATAAATGCGTACATAGAATGCCAAGCATATATATATATATATATATATATATATATATATATGAACAATGAAAATACGTTACAATGAAAGGATATTTTATGCTGAGAACAGTTTTAAATGGTAGCGAGCTATTTTGAAAGTGTCATAACTGTTTATTACAGTCGTCTAAAAATCTAAATAAAGACTATATGTCTCGATATTACATTGTTTTAATTAAAATCATCTGGGTTTAGATAGCAAATAATCTTTTTGAACTTTACTTTTAACTTGTTAACTCATAAAACAAAATGGATGCCATAGGCTGATATATTTATGAAGCGGTCGCTCCGGAAGCGTTACATACCAGATACATACACAGAACACGGCAACTATTAGGGAAATATATATATATATATTATATATATATATATATATATACATACATATATACATACATATATATATACATACATATATATATATATATATATATATATATATATATATATATATATATATATATATATATATATATATATATATATATATATATATACGTACAGGGGTTGTCCAAATTAAAGGAAATATCTTGCCGAAGCAGGTATTACGCTTCTAATATCGTGCTCAAGTTCATCTGGCTTTTAAAAATGATTGAATCCTCCTTGAAATGAACAAGTAGAAGATGTAACTTTCTACGGGAAATAATGTCTGCACCACTGATTGGACATTATGGCCCGAAATGGTTAAATAAACATCGCTAATTGTGCTTCCTCCAGGCGATAATGGGACCTGCAGGAAACCACGATATTACTGCCATTTTTCATCCCTTTTATGACAAAGGTTTTGATCCGATCGGGGTTTTGTCCAAGTATGAAAGAACTTATTGTACTTGAGACATTTAATTTTTCATTTTATGCCTTTTCAAACGTTATTCATATTTGGTTGGATAGTCCCGACACGTCTTTAAAACTAACGATAGTTTGCTAGGCACCCATAAAACGTCTCTAAACCTTGGGATAGTTGACGAGACACTCGTAAAACGCCTCTAAATCTTGCAATAGGTGGCAAGACACCCCAAAAATGTCTCTAAAATCTGCGGTAGTTGGCTAGGCAATCATAAAATGCATTTAAACCTTACAATAGTTTGCTAGGCAATCATAAAATGCATTTAAACCTTACAATAGTTGGCTAGGCAATCATAAAATGCATTTAAACCTTACAATAGTTGGCTAGGCAATCATAAAATGCATTTAAACCTTACAATAGTTGGCTAGGCAATCATAAAATGCATTTAAACCTTACAATAGTTGGCTAGACCCTCATAAAACGCATTTAAACCTTACAACAGTTGGCTAGACCCTCATAAAAAGCATTTAAACCTTACAATAGTTGGCTAGACCCTCATAAAACGCATTTAAACCTTACAATAGTTGGCTAGACCCTCATAAAATGCATTTAAACCTTGCCGTAACTGGCTGGACATCAATAAAAAGCCCTTAAAATTTGCGATAGTTGACTAGACATTCATAAAACTTCTTAAGAATTTGTAATAAAGGCAAATTTTACTAATGGGGGACGGGAGATTTTTAGTCATGACCAAATCGGCGCAATCTATATATATAAAACGAATAGGTATGCGGCACAAAAATCGACGATATTTCTACAATCCGAATGGCAACGGCTGCAACTACCGGATGTAAACATTAGCGGCCGTCCACAATTTGCAACTGCGTGTGGCTCGATGATAGCACGTAATTTGGTACAATTTAATTGCTGTATTTTACTATTGAATAATTATAATTTATACGCAAAATAATTTTAATTTATTCATTTAATATGATTAAGTGGAGATACCTGATTTGCGAACAATAATACATACAGACAGAAATATAATCCACACTGTATTTTAGTACTTGCTGAATTTTTAATCCATTTTATAAGTGAAAATTTTCCCCAACAATTTCTTTGGTGTAATGATAAAGTGTAGATATCTTGGTTTTGAAAAATAGTACATACAGTGAGTGATGTAATTTTCAAAATCATTGATGTTGGGTTTCTCAGACTTATATTTAACTCTGTTCTGAAGAAATGGAAATTCTTTAATCACTATGTTTTAGAATCAGCCTTATAGTGAATTTAGCAATGATTATAAATTTTTTGTCTGAGCTTTCACTACCCCTTAACAACGTATATTTATGATGACAGGTAATGGTATCATTCCTTACAAATGTAATACTTTCAATTGAGTTGTTTTGCAAAAGAAAATATAAATCTAAAAGCGACCATGCTGGTCGCGCAGCGGCTAGTCTAAAAGAAATTTGAGAGCCATTTCATTTTCTGTGTTTTTTATTTCATGGCAATTTCCTTAAGTAGTACTGAATAATTTTTCTACAATATTTTTTTTCTTGTTCTTGGAACAAGGCGTTTCTCGAAACGAGATAAGGGGAAGACAAAGACAATGACGCTTTCTATTAGGGTCTAACGCGATAAATAACTTTACAGCATAAACATAACCGCTTGTTTCTATTGTAATCAATTTTATTTCGAGAGCAATAAAAAAAAAAACAGCTACATTTTAGGAGCTAATCGATTCACCGCAACATGATGCATATACATTGTGACAATCTTTAAAGGCGTAATTTACGGTATTTAATTCGAGGGGGCCATCTATATCCCGGCAAAGCCTCCAGAAGATTAAAACGCCATCAACAAACACTTAGAAGCCTACTCTACAACAACAGCAAATATAAAAATTGAATAAATTAATTTCTTTTCGTCAGTTTTTTTTCAGCCCACAAGATTTCCAAAATATTAGATAAAAATGCAAAGTGCTGGTTTTCTTTAGCACTTCCTTTGCTTCTTTCCGAGATTAATTATGAAGAAGAGAATAGCGGCATCTGTTCTTTTTAAGATTTTAGCGGCGATATTTAAGCATAATAGTGTGCCATAAATTTGCTCCTAACTCGATTAGGGTTTGCTTATTTTGAAAGTAGTTATTTGTGATTATATATAACATATTTATGTATACACAAGTATACATAATTGTGGGTGCATCTATATATATATATATATATATATATATATATATATATATATATATATATATTGTGTATATATATATATATACTAGCATTATTGCCCGGCGTTGCCCGGGTAGCTACATAGATATAAAATATTTCATGCATTCCATCAAAAAAATACTGGGCTGCCCTCCCGCTCTTCATGTTCATCTGGCCAGACAGAATGCGCTTAGCACGTTTCGACTGAAATGATATACAAACAATAAGAAAGAAAGAAACTTTGAGCCTGCGGACCTTCGTATGATTTTAAGGTCATTCCCAACCCTCTTGCTCCCGCGCATTGACCCCCCCCTCTCCGTCATCCTCAAAC
>OU015503.1:116022976-116080476 GCA_907164885.2 Dolomedes plantarius | reverse complement strand
TTACATCAGTTGCATACATTGATTGTCGTATTTATTATATATATATATATATATATATATATATTGCATAATTGCATATATTGACCGTTGTATTTAATTTGAATGTACTCCGTAGCGAAGTGCGGATTTTCAGCTAGTCAAAATATAATTTTGATCACTGTAGTTTTAGATAGTGTTCATTGTTCATCGATCTCGCAATTAAGGCTGCTGTGTACTAACCCTATTGGATTCACTGACATTCATATTAACTTACTGAGAAAATGTGTCCAAGGATTGACCACTTGGATTGAAAATTTTTATTCTTTAAATTTGTACTCCTTAATACAGAAAAAAATTTAAAACCTTGGGGCATTTTTCGTTCTTTTAATCCGAATAATTTATTTAAATTTAAATTATTCTGGGAAAAAGTCTAGTCTAGTGTGATTTCAACGCTCCTAAATTCCTTTGGTAGATGCAATTTATAAATTGAACCCCGTTGCAAGGTGCAGAAAATTCCGGGCTATCTGAAAATACCATTTTTAGTAGATGACTAGCTGAAAATCCGCACTTCGCTATGGAGTACATTCAAATTAAATACAACGGTCAACGCATTCAATTAATGCCAAAAAAATAAATATATATACATATATTTATAATTAATACGACGATCAATGTATACAGTTATTGTAAAAAAAACAAAATAATATATTTATAAAAATTTCGTAAGGAATATTTTTATAGACAAAATAATGTAGAAGGAAATATTCAAATTAAATGTAATAGGACATACTAAAGAATATAGATCAGTTAATATAGCACAGTGTGAGGAACATAATACCTTTTTTTGTATTTTAATATTTTTTTGGATAATGTCCAACTGTCTGCCGCATTAGCAAGAAAATTTTTTTTTCTTTGTCCATTTAGATGTTATGCACGCGACGATAAATTTATTTAAAGTACCAGAAAAGTAAATCACGTGATCAGCATTTAATAAATTAAATTCTAAAAATGAATCTATAAAAATTCACCAAAAATCAGAAAATGGAGGTAAAGATTCGAAAAAGATCTCATTTTAAAGGAATTTTTATGATCTTTCTCGTGATATAAATTTTATAACCCTCAAATTATTATTTTAAATGCAAACTTAAAAAAAGTTACTAAAACAGCTTAAAAATTTAATTTAAAAAATAATTAGAAGAATTTTTCAAAAATCTTTATTAGTGAACACCTACACTATAAGAAGCATCGCCATGCAAGATTTCAGCCCTTTAGGTCCAGCGGTTTCGTCTGTGCGTTGTATGTCAGTCAGTGAGTCAGTCAGTTACGGAACTGTTTTATATATATAGATTGGCTTTTAAGGAGCTGTCAACAGGTGACACATTTTCTCCATAGGTTAACATTGAGGTGAGCGAATCCAATAGGGTTAGTACACAGCAGCCTTAAGGAAAACGAAGGGAACGAGATTATATATTAAAAGAGGCTGCATTAAAAAGAAAGAAAAAGAAAACGAAACAATTTTAAAAACTTTCAAGGCGTTCAAAGCGTTTAAAAAGAGAAAACAACGTAATTTTACAATTTTAAGTTTAGCGAATCCAATAGGGTTAGTAGACAGCAGTATTATCCGCAAATTCAGATAGGCGGGCTGTCTAACTTCTAAGGAACAGCATTACTTTATACACAGTTTTATGCCTACTAACTCAAAAGTCTAGAAATGTAGTAAGAGAGAGAGGACTGTACCATAGGCGTAGCGTGCTTCCAACTTTTTTTTTTTTTTTGGGGGGGGGGGGGGCACGCATTGAATTCAGTTAGGGTCCTCCTCAGCTCATTGACTGCCGGACGGTTCTTAAAATATGAAATATTATGATTTTTTAAAAAAATGAACAACAGTAGAATTTATGCTTGAGTAGTATTCAAAAGTTATACAATGAGAAAAATAAATATAATATAAATAAAATGAGAAATAAAATATAGCATCGAATTTTTGTTATAGGTCATATTGTTAAAAACTATGTGAAGGCTAAAGACATAATCGGAATCTTCAGTTTCAATTTGAAAAAGTGGAAAAAAACCAACTTTCTTAAAAGTTTTCTACAATTTTCCGATTTTAACTGAACTTCTATTACCGTTTTAATTTATTTCAAGTTAAGTTGGGGGTATGTGCCCCCCCCCCCCCGACGCCTATGGGCTGTACTGAACATCAGGTACCAGATTTTCTATTAGGTCCGGTAGGCTCGGGCCTAGGGCCCGCCCCCCCCCCCCAAAAAAAAAAAAAAATTATTTTAAAAGAAAAAATTCCCAATTCAATTTTTTTTTACATTTTTATAGCAATTTTTTTATATATATCCTTTCAAATTTGATTGATTGGTTCATGATATGTATAGTTATATGTATAGTTCATATTTATGTTATAGTGTATATAAGGGATTAATAAGTTTTTCTGGTTGCATTGTATTGGTGTTTTAATGATGAAGTTAATATGTTGTATTGCTTTTTGTTATTTGATAATGTTCTAATCTTCTACACTTCAAATAGCCAATTCTTAGTAAAACGGTACTTTCATGATGATTCATGATTATTTTTTTTTGTGTGTGTCAATTTTGGAAATTTTACGGCCACATCAGTGTTAGGGGGCCCCAATCCCGAGTTATGCCTATAGTCAAGAATTTTCTAAATCGGGCCCTGCTGAACATAGAAAGTTTGTGTTGTTGACAAATAGTATTTCTTAGTTATACTAGAGAACTTCTCTCTCTTCAGTTCGCAACGAAGAAAACTCATCAAAACCAACAATCTATATATAAAAGGCGTAGGTATGCGGCACAAAAATCGACGATATTTCTACAAACCGAATGGCAACGGCTGCAACTACCAGATGTAAACATTAGCGGCCAACCACGTGTGTGTAGCGGCTCGATGATAGCAGGTAATTTGGTACAATTTAATTGGTGTATTTTACACGTGAGTAATTTTAATTTATTCACGAGATAATTTATTCTTTTGTTCCATCGGTTTTTCTAAATGTATGTAAGAGGACAAACTTTTGACAAAATATGTTTAGACCTATCAAATCCAGTGTTTAGTCATGGACAGTTGTATGTAAGTTTATCTAGAGTCCGTTCTTTTCATTCTGTCAGTGTAGTATCTCCTACTTCTGAAATACTCAACTGTGTATATCAAGTTTTAGGAATATCATAGTAAAATATAGAGTTAATTATCTACATTTTTTTGATTACTTGCTGAATTTTTACTCCATTTTATAAGGGAAGAAATTTTCCCAACAATTTTTTATTTGATATGATTATCTGAATTGTGAACAATAGTACATACAGAGGGTGATGTAATCCACGCTATATTTTAGTACTTACTGAATTTTTACTCTTTTGTTTTAAGTGAAAAAAAAAATTTTCCAGTAATTTTTTATTTGATGTAATGATGAAGTGTAGATATCTTAGTTTTGAAAAATATTACTTACTGAGAGAGATGTAATTTTTTTTTAAATCTTTGTTGTTGGGTTTCTCAGTCTTATCTTTACTCTGTTCTAAAGTACTGGAAATTCACATTTATTTTAATCACGATGTTTTAGAATCAGCCTTATAGATAATTTTGCAATGATTATAAATTTTTTGGGTGAGATCCCACTACCACTTAACAACGTATATTTATGATGACAGGTAATGGTAACATTCCTTATATGTGTTTCTTTCAGTTGAGTTGTTTTCTAAAGAAAATATGAAACTAAAAGCGACCATGCTGGTCGCGCAGCGGCTAGTTGCTTATATTAGCTATTAAAAAGACATTCACCGACTTTACGACAGGCGTTACTCCTTGGTGCTCTTAATAACTTTTGGTAGAGTCTGATCTATATTCGTTCTTATTTTGTTTCACTGAAATGGAGGGAGGAGCAATAACATAATTTGCACCATTTCCGTTATGAAACCACTGCTCGCAAAATATTTCTACCAAAGACTTTTTCTTCATCGTGTACCAACTTATTCGCTGCCTTGAAATCCCTTTGCCTCGATCGGGCAACATTAATGTGTCTCACTGCAAATGTTGAGACTCGATTCCCGCCATTGCGATTTGCTGGAGGATGCTCCAACAAATTAAACAAACTCGAAAGTCTTATCTTAAACGACTTCCTACGAAAACTTTAATGCAGACAGTGTTTATGTATAAACTCCAATAATGTCACTCCGGTAATTCAAGTCTATACAGTGGTACCTCGACTTACTAGTGTCTTGACTTACGAGTTTTTCGAGATACGAGTATTATCTCGGTAGATTTTTAGCTTCGAGTTACGAGCTAAAATTCGGGTTACGAGCAAGCTTCAGATATTTCACCGCTAGTTTGAGCAGCGAATGCCATGTTACGTGCTCATCAAATGAGAACACAAGAAGCCTATAATACAACATTTATGTACAATTATTATACAATTGTATAATATTATTCTGAGACTACTATCCAGTCTTAAACCGAGAGATTAACACTCAACAATTACCACCCGAGGCAGCTTGCTCTGCCCAAACTTGTGTCGCCCTCTGAAACCGAACAGCGCCCAATCTCTCTCGCAGAGAGATAGCTTCAATTCCCTCCAACACACTGGAACTCCGCATGGGGTCTAGGGGATGGGATGACCTTGGTCCTAGGATCGCAAGCTCTCCCCCTTCGACGGATTCTGAGAAATCGTTCTTCGAATTCTCAGAAAGAATCTGGACATTACAGCCACAGTGGACGATGCAACAATCGCCCAGCTTCCGTGTCTCACTCGTTCACTTTAAGAGAGTAGCTGGTAATAAAAGCGAAAGTTAGGAAAGCGGGGCGAAAAGGTAAAAAAACAACGAATAAGATTTAATTTTTCAGTTCAACCTTTCTCCTCCTCTTCCATCGGCATCTTCGAGTCTGATCTCAAAGGTAAATGTTGTACATTACCCTTAACAAAACAAATTTATTGCGGTACATTCTATTGTATTTTATACAATGTTGGTCGTTTATAAGCACATTTTTCTTATTTAAAAACATGTAACAAAAAATTGCGATGTTTTGGGGGATCCCGGAACGAATTAATGGCATTACCATTCATTTCAATGGGGGAAAACTGATTCGAGATACGAGTTTTTCGAGTTACGAGCTCCGTCATGGAACGAATTAAACTCGTAAGTCGAGGTACCACTGTATTACTTTTATTATCACTAGAACTTCGGATGAGATCAAAATGATCCTTTTCGAATGTAGGTGTTTTATAACTTTTGTTTTATAAATTTTAGCAACTTAGCTGTCCACGACTTTTCCTAATTAATTCATTTATTTGAAATAGAGAGATTTTTTGTTTTGCTTCTGCTGTCTTTCAAAATCAGAACCTAATTGACCTAGACCGCATGAAAGGATCAAACTGACCCATTTCATGTATTATATGAAAATAAAATAATAAATGTGGCACGAATTTTCTGATATGCTGTTAATACACTACTGGCCACTGTAAATGCAATACACTGAAGGAAACATGCAAATAACATGAAATTTACAACATGCATTACTGGAGGTGAGATATGCAAATGATTAGAATTTCAGCGCTGACGCACATCACGCGCGCCTGTGGCGCCACTTCAAAGCGCTATTTAAGGCCTGGAGAATTCGACGATTTCAAGTTCGGCAATTGTGTTTTTCTTGTGGTTTTTCAAAAAAAAAACGATCAATTATGCCTCGTCGAACACAGCGATCATCTTTTGATCAAGTATCCGAGTTCGACAGAGGAAGGATAGTGGCCTACCGAGATTGTGGATTATCTTTCATTGAAATCGGTAGTCGTGTTGGACGAAACCAAACAACTGTAATGCGGATATGTGATCGTTGGATGCAGGAGGGTACGACGGACCGGCGTGTTCGATCGCATCCACCTCAGCGCACCACTTCACGTGATGACAGGCAAATTGTGTGCATGGCAGTGACGGATCGCTCAGTCACATCACGAACCATAGCACAGCACATGCAGTCTGTAACGCATCATCCAGTGTCTGCGCGTACCATTCGACGCCCTTTGCAGCAGAGTGGTCAGTCCGCAAGACGTCCATTGCTTTGTCTGCTGAACAGCTGCGTTATGCACCGCCACACTGGTCCTGCACCGGGTATTATGGTATGGGGTGGTATTGGATATCACTCTCGCACAACTCTAGTACGCATTGCCGGTACTTTAAACAGCCAGCGCTACATCTCCGATTAGTTGGAGCCAGTTGTCCTTCCTTACCTTCAGGGCTTGCCCACAGCCATATTTCAACAGAATAATGCGCGACCACACGTGGCACGCATTGTCCAACGGTTCTTCGTCAATCGCCAGATTGAATTGCTTCCCTGACCGCCTCGCTCTCCGGATCTTTCGCCGATAGAAAACATGTGGTCCATGGTTGCTCTACGTTTGACTCAGATTCCATCCGCAGCTGCCACAGCAGATCAACTTTGGCAACGTGTGGAAGCTACTTGGTCTGCTGTACCCCAAGAACTCATCCAAAGTCTCTTTGAACCAATGCCGAGGCGTGTGGCAGCGGTGATCTCCAACAATGGCGGCTACTCTGGCTACTGATTTTGGCAGGAACCACACTTCACAGAAGTCTATAAATTTAATCATTTGATACTTGGTCAACATGTTATCTACAAAATAAATTTTGTTGTGATATCTCTTGTCTTTCTTGGTGTTGCAATTTGGGTGGCCAGCAGTGTAGTTATACACACTATCTACCAATAAGTATTTGGACACATGTGATAGACAAGAAAAACAAAATTTTTTCAGATTCATTAGTTGGTAGAGCCTCCATGAGAGGCAATTACAGCCTCAACCCTCCACAGCATGCTTTCCACAAGTCCTTGTATGACGGCTAATGGTATTTTCTTCCACTCGACTTGAGAAAGACATGTAAGTCCCTTCACCGATTTTGGACGGTTGTTGCAACCCTTAATTCGGTGATCCAACTCGTCCCAGAGGTTCTCGATAGAGTTCGGGTCTGGGCTCTGGGCAGGCCAGTTCCTTCGGTTAACCCCATTGTTACCATACTGATCCACGATGGACCTCGCAACATGACAGCTGGCGTTGTCATCCTGGAAGTAACATGGGTCCAGCCTGTAAAACTGCCACAACGTTGTAAGCACGTTGTCATCCAAAATAGTGCAGTATGCGTCGGCGTTGAGCTTACCATGAATTGGGACCGAGGGTCCCTGTCCAAACCAAGAGAAACACACACCAGACCATAATTCCACCTCTGCCGAACTTTACTGTGGGCTCAATGCATTCTGGCTGAAGGCGTTCTCCAGGCAGACGCCAGACCCAGACCCCTTTCATTCCAGACCCAGACATTCTTACGAAACTAATCTATATATATAAAACAGTTCCGTAACTGACTGACTCACTGACATACAACGCACAGACCAAACCGCTGGACCTAAAGGGCTGAAATTTTGCATGGCGATTCTTCTTATAGTGTAGGGGTGCACTAAGAAAGATTTTTGAAAAATTCTTAGATTTTTTTAAATTAAATTTTTAAGCTGTTTTAGTAACTTTTTTTAAGTTTGCTTTAAAATAATAATTTGGGGGTTATAATATTTACATTACATGAAAGATCGTAAAAATTCCTTTAAAATGAAATCTTTTTCGAATCTTTACCTCCATTTTCTGATTTTTGGTGAATTTTTAAAGATTCGTTTTTAGAATTTAATTTATTAAATGCCGATCACGTGATTTCTTTTTCTGGTACTTTAAATAAATTTATCGTCACGTGCATAACAACTAAATAGACAAAAAAAAAATTTCTTGCTAATACGCCAGACGATTGGCCATTATCCAAAAAAATAATAAAATACAATAAAAGATATTATGTTCCTCAAACTGTACTATATTAACTGTACTATATTCTTTAATATTTCCTATTACATTTAATTTGAATATTTTCTTCTACATTATTTTGTCTATAAAAATATCTCTTACGATTTTTTTATAAATAAATTTTTTTGGTTTTTTTTTACATTAATTGTATACATTGATCATCGTATTTATTATTAAATATATATTTATATATATATATATATATATATATTCTTTCGGCATTAATTGCATACATTGACTGTTGTATTTAATTTGAATGTACTCCGTAGCGAAGTGCGGGTTTTCAGCTAGTATATATATAAAATATAAATACATATGCATATATAGAAATATACACATATAATACAATATTTATGGTATTCAGTGGAAATGAAATAATTCTCCTGCAATCCAAAAAGCTACCTATTATCAATATTAAGACTCCAAATAACAAAATTTTTCCTTAATTTTACACTTAGCGTGAAAAATACACGCAGAGCGCAGTATTTTTCCAGAACAAACGAAAAATCAGAAACAAATCTGTCATAAAGTAATGTTTAAAGCATCGAGACTCAATTAATTCTGGTTAGTCTGTTTGGAACAAAGCTCTTGCCACTTCTTTTCTTTCCTATGGCAACGGAGGGGGGGGGGAGGTCCCCGAAGCCTATTAATTGGAGGCTAACATTAGAAGCAACACGTGCCTGTCGAACAACGGCCGTTCTTTTGACGTCATTTCGGAGTGCCACTAATTGTTTCTCCGTTCCTAGGAATTAAAGAATTTATCAAAAACAATGGACGGGGTGGGGTGTTCGAAGAAATGACGTATTAATTATTAAACTTTGATTTCTGCCGGGAATGAGAATGGAGTCGTTTTCCTTTATTGGTGGCAGTTAATTTAACTTTAATAAATATGTGATAACCTCAATCAATTATAACTAATTCTTAATGAATGTTTGTAAAGAAAATGTTCGTCTATGTACATTTCGATGCAGTTTCGAAATTCTGGGAAGGGCTAAGATATCCGAATACATACATGCAGGGTGATCCAAAAGTCACTGAAAAAGTTAAAATTCAATTATTCGAAAAGTATAGACAGTAAGAAGTACGATGTGCTTTCCACAGAGAGGCATTGGATTCCTTTTTTAAATAACGGAAAATTTCATTCCCAGACTAGTTACATTTGTCACCGACAGGTGGCGCTTCAGCTGTGTCAGTAGTTTGCACACCATAGTTCGCAATGCAGCTAGGATTACAAATGTTCCATGTTGGAAAGTAGCTATTTGTCATTCATGAGAACGGTTGCCAGACGTGGCACGACACTGCACAGCATCTGCAATTTCTTTCACATGATGGCAACTAGCTACTTTCAGCATGGCTAATGACGCCGGCCTACCTCTGTACACGTGTGACTTCAAGTACGACCGTAACCACATGTCCCAATGTGTAGAGTTGGGAGACCTTTGGTGGCCATTCGTGCGGGAAAGAGCGATCGGTCATCGCTAAATGTCGATCGCAGCATGTGTTGGGCAGCACCTGTGAGGTGCGGAGACGCTCCATCCTGCATAAATGATACACTATGCTGCGCTTGCCTGTCTTGCAAGGAGAGAATGGTGATGCCGCCTAACAGCGCTGAATAGAGCTCGCCTGTGACAGAAAAAGTTCAAAGTGTACCCGGCCGGCGGATCTGTATAAATAGGCAGCAGCTCCTGGATCACTACAGCGCCACCTGTCGGTGACAAATGTAACTATTCTGGGAATAAAATGTAAACTATTCTGGGTTTGAATGGGGTTTAAACAAACTAAATAAAACACACACTGGCCGATCATTGTATCTCTGGAGCCATAAGGCCTAGGAAGTTGACAGTTTGAAGGGTGGCTTCAATAAAGCTCTAAGTGCTAAGAAATCTTTCTAAAAAATTCAAACTTTAAGGAGTTGGAAAAAGGCTTTAACTATCCAAATTGAAAAAAATCCGAAACCCCTGTTAAATGTCGTTTAACCCGGTCATTTAACGACAGGGTGAACTCTTTCTGAGGCAATAACTATTAAATTATAATATACTGTCGCAACTTGATTATCCGGATGAGTTGGAGATGGGAATAATCCTTATATAAAAAAATTTGGATAATCGAATTTAGAAAAAAGACCTTTTTTAATATAAATCCATTAGTTTAGTTTTATAATTATTAAATTTTTTTTACATGCTGCCGAAAATAGATTATCCGGATAAATCGGGGATGGACATATTACGGATAACGGAAAATTCGGATAATTAAATCGAGAAAAAAAGACATTTTTATAAATTTGTTGGTTTAGCTTCTGGGGAATGCCATCACTTGACTGCTAAACTAATTTAAATGAAATGCACACAGTGAGATCATAGTACTCATGTATTCCTTAGTACTGTAATTAATATCAAGAATGATATCAAGTTCAGTCACAATAGATACGTGGAAGATAGTTCAAGATCAGTCACAATAGATACGTGGAAGATGGTTCAAGTTCAGTCACAATGGATACGTGGAAGATGGTTCAAGTTCAGTCACAATGGATACGTGGAAGATGGTTCAAGTTCAGTCACAATGGATACGTTCAGTCACAATAGAATCAGATACGTGGAATAAAATAAAGTTCAATCACAATAGATACGTGGAAGATGGTTCAAGTTTAGTCATAATGGATACGTGGAAGATGGTTCAAGTTCAGTCACAATGGATACGTTCAGTCACAATATAATCAGATACGTGGAATAAAATAAAGTTCAATCACAATCTACGTGGAAGATGGTTCAAGTTCAGTCACAATGGATACGTTCAGTCACAATAGAATCAGATACGTGGAATAAAATAAAGTTCAATCACAATAGATACGTGGAAGATGGTTCAAGTTTAGTCATAATGGATACGTGGAAGATGGTTCAAGTTCAGTCACAATGGATACGTTCAGTCACAATATAATCAGATACGTGGAATAAAATAAAGTTCAATCACAATCTACGTGGAAGATGGTTCAAGTTCAGTCACAATGGATAAATTTGTTATAAATATTTGTATATTGTTCAGTTCAATATTTGTATCTATTGTTCAGTCCCAATAGAAGCAGATACGTAGAATAAAATCAACTTCAGTCACAAAAATATACCCTCAAAAGTTTTGTAAAAGAAAAAATTTCTTCCTCACAAAAAAAAACCAGTATTTTATTCATCCAAAAAGGCCGAGATTAATGAAACGGAGAACTACATGGAAACCGTTCATTACACATCGCGAAAAAGGTCGCGTTAATATTTAATGCGTGTTTTATTTCTTCATCGTAAACAAAACAGTTTAGGGCACAATTTTCGCAAATAAATTCTCGCTTAATCCTATAACTCACTACAAATTCATCGCAGGAAAGAAAGAAAAAAAAGGGAGAAGGACGCCGACCAAAAATCCCTCGAGACGGAAAATTTAAAAGATTTCAATAATTAATTTTCCCTTTTGTCGATTCATCTTTTAAAGTCCGCGGACTTAAATGGTGTTTTGTGTCGTTGAAAAAATTGTTTTAGGGCTTTTTTTTTAAACTGCTATTAATTAAAAGATGGATAGCTCATAATTGTGTCAGTTTTTAAAAGAGGATGTTCAATATTTATTTTGTCGCATCTCTTGTATACCAAATAATGTATGGTAGGAACTCGATGATCCGGATGAATCGTTTATGGGAATAGTTCGGATAATCGAATTTAGAAAATATCTGTTTAAAAACAAATTTGTCGGCTTAGTTTTATAACTATTAAATTACCATAATATACTGTTGAAACTTAATTATACGGATGAATTGGACATGGGAATTATCTGGATATAAAAAATTCGGATAGTCGAATTTAAAAAAAAGACCTTTTATTAAATATAAATTCGTTAGTTTAGTTTTATAATTATTAAATTATAATTATATGCTGCCGAAAATAGATTATCTGGATAAATTAGGGGTAGAAATAGTACGGATAACGAAACATCCGGATAATCAAATTGAGAAAAATGTATTTTTAATAAATTTGTTAGTCTAGCTTTATAATTCTGAAATTATTATAATATTCTGTATAAATTCGTTTACCCAGAGTATGGGATTAAATAATCAACATATACTGTCGAAACTCGACTATCCAGGTGAATCGGAGATGAGAATTCTCCGGGCAACGAAAAATCCCGATAATCGAAGTGAGAAAATGCCTTTTTTTTTTAAAAAATAAGTTTGTTGATTTAAAATTTTATAATTCTTAAATTATAATTCTATCCGAGTGAAAATCTCTTTCTCAATTACAGAGTATAGTTTTTAAAAAAAAATCTGTCTAGTTAAACATATAAATCAACATATAAACCATATAAACCATTATTGAAAACATATTCTCCAAAGGTGAACCTTGAACTGAGCGAATCCAATAGGTATACCAATCAGGATCAATCCATTTCCAGTGGTTCAGATAAAAATTTTTTGGTTGCTTCATCATTTTTAAAAAATCTGGAATTTTTTGTACAAGTCTCACATCATTGAAGTTCAAAATGACTAATTATGTTTATTTTATTATTTTTCATTTGTGGAGGGTGGTCATGTTTGTTTTATCGTGTACAGCAATTTTCGCACATTTAAGCGTTAATGGAATTGCAAATTTCTCATTCTTTATTTATCCATTCCAAATGGAGTTTAAAGAAATTTGTTCGGGATTAAATGGGCTAAATGCCTGGTAATTGAAAAGTTTACAAAAATAAATCCTTACTGGTGAAATTTTAGCATAAAGTTTTAAGATTTTTTTGCCAAAATCAGACCGCTTACGTGAGGAATGTTTTCTAGGAA
Source organism: Dolomedes plantarius (assembly GCA_907164885.2). Lineage (NCBI taxonomy): Eukaryota > Metazoa > Arthropoda > Arachnida > Araneae > Dolomedidae > Dolomedes > Dolomedes plantarius. Next base: position 116,067,829 of record OU015503.1, on the reverse strand, counting down.
GGAAAACTGTCAATATGACACTTTTTTTTTTTACAAATAGGTAGAAAGGGCTTGCACTAACATGCCATGTTCAAAATCCGATATTTGCTTTCTTCTTGCGAAAAAAAGAAAGCAAATACCGGATAAAAAGTATAAATATTGAAAGGGATTTGGATATATTTACATCCTGAAAGTTACTTCAGGTTGAAGTATAGTAACATCTAGGGTTTGATGGTTTTTCAAACCCAAATTTGTCACATTTGAAAACTGGTTTTTAAATTAAGAAAACCGGTTTAAAAGAATTAAAATTATTATATAAAAATTAATTTTTAACTTATTTGATTTCTTGAAGACCCTGAAGAAAAACTTACAAATCCTAGACAAACTTTACAAAAAGACACTGAAACCTGAATTTTTATTATTTGAGGCAACGAATAAAAGAACCAAAAACTTAGATTTGTTATTTGATGCCCTGAAAACTATAAAACCAGGCTCAGTAGCTAGCGAACGAGTATTTTCAATTTCAGGCAATATTGTGCCCAAAATAAGAACAAGACTTAGCCACCGTTCAGTGGATATTTTATGTTTTTTAAAATCCTATTTTCTTAGGAGAAATTAAAATTAGTGAAATAAATATAAATATTATTTGAAATTTGAAATTTTTGTTTGAGTTTTCGTTATTTTGGGTAAGTAATGTGCAATCCTTAATTTTTTTTATATATTTTGACTTTGATATTGATTTCGTTTTTTGTTATTTCATATAAATTAAATAAAATATTTTCCCTATTCTATTTTTTTTTTTTGACAAAAATTCGAAAACCGGCTAAAACCGGTTTTTTGGAAATCTGGAATTCGAAAACCGGTTTTTCAAAAAGTAGGTTTTTGTATAAACCCTAGTAACATCGTATAAAAGTTTCATTTACAGGAACATACTTATGGTACGAACGAATTTCGGGAACTGGCAAGCAGCATTGAGATCGGTTATGTAATTCATTTAAATAGTTGGCCACTTCATCACTTCGAACATACATAAACTTAAGGCTGCTATGTACTAACCCCATTGGATTCGCTCACCTCAATGTTAACCTATGGAGAAAATTTGTCCAAGGATTGCCGATTTGGATTCAAAGATTTTTTTTTTTTAATTGTACTCCGTCACAGAGAAAAAAATTTTATATTTGTGTACATTTTTCGTTTTTTTTTTAAAATGCAATTAATATTTTTAAATTTAAATTATTCGGGGAAAAATCTGGTATAGTGTGTTTTAAACGCTCATAAATTCCTTCGATGGACGAAATTTATAAAATGAAGCCTGTAGCGCTTTGCAGAACAGTTCAGGCTATCCGACAATACCAATTTTATTTGATTATCAGCATTTATGTACCTGTAAAAAGTTGACAAAAATATATTTTGAATAAAAAATTTGGGGGCAGCGCTTAACCCCCCATAGAGAGAGAGTCATTACAATCCCTCAAAATGTCAATCCTAAGGGGAGTGGAATTCTCGAACTGTCAACTGTACTCCTCCCACCACAAGAGTCTGCAAGAAGAGGAAAAGGGAAATACGATTTTTTTTTTTAGTATGTAGCAGCCTTAATACCGGGAAGGTAGTTGTCACAAAAATTAAACATACCATCAGGAGAGAGGACTGATTTTCAGTTGTCCTCTTTAGACTCCTCTTGGACACTTCTCTCTTTGTAGTTCCTCCTACCCCATAAGCTAATATTATATATATATATTATGCTTATATATATATATATATATATATATATATATATATATATATATATATATATATATATATATATATATACTAGCTGAAAACCCGCGCTTCGCTACGGAGTACATTCAAATTAAATACAACGGTCAATGTATGCAATTAATGCCAGAAATATAAATATATATATATTTATAATAAATACGACGATCAATGTATACAATTGATGTAAAATAAATATATATATATATTTATAAAAAAATCGTAAGGGATATTTATTTTTTTTTTTTATAATATCCAATCGTCTGCTGCATTAGAAAGAAAAAAAATATTTTTTTGTCTATTTAGTTGTTATGCACGTGACGATAAATTTATTTAAATTATCAGAAAAAGAAATCACGTGATCAACATTTAATAAATTAAATTCTAAAAATGAATCTTTAAAAATTCGCCAAAAATCAGAAAATGGAGGTAAAGATTCGAAAAAGATCTCATTTTAAAGGAATTTTTATGATCTTTCTCGTGATATAAATTTTATAACCCTCAACGTATTATTTTAAATGCAAACGTAAAAAAAGTTTAAAAAGCAGCTTAAAAATTTAATTTAAAAAAATCTAAGAAGAATTTTTGAAAAATCTTTCTTAGTGCACCCCTACACTATTAGAAGAATCGCCATGCAAAATGTCAGCCCTTTAGGTCCAGCGGTTTGGTCTGTGCGTTGTATGTCAGTCAGTCAGTCAGTGAATGAATGAGTCAGTTACGGAACTGCTTTATATATATAGATATTATATATATATTATATATATATATATATATTATATATATATATATATATTATATATATATATATATATTATATATATATATATATTATATATATATATTATGCTTATATAATATATATATATATATATATATATATATATATATATATATATATTATGCTTATATATATTATATATATATTATATATATTATATATTATATTTCAAATATAATATATAATTTTTTTCCATAGCTAGCTGCAAAAATGTGCCATTCTGCCTGAAGGCCAAAGTCTTTCTCATCATGGCAAAGGTTTATAAAATTTTGATTTTTGAATTGGCTAGATGATCCGTCACTAAAGTAGAAGATTTTCGACACTGATGGGGCAGCAGTTTTTATATCATTAATCAAATAATTTTGGAATATATGGCCTGTGGTGGTGTCAGGTGTAACATGATCGCCGATGACACAAAAACTTCTCCTCTTGCATCTATCGTGATTACTGTTCTTACAATAATAAACAAAGGGATGGACAGTGGATTGCTTCTTCACCTATTGAAAATTCTGTATTTCAACATGAATGACAAATGTAAAGTTTTCGGAAAAATCACCCACTACAATGCATTCTGAATCTAGCAGGTTTTCTTTCTTGTGTTTAAGGAATCTTGATTGTATTTTGGACGCATAGTGGTGTTTCTTCAAAGCACATAGTTTTTCCACTAAATATTCCTAAAATTTTTCTCTAGGTTTAATAATTGAAACCATTTTGGCACTATCATTTGTAACCTATTGTTTGTAACTTATATTTTCTGTGATTTCTTTAGAATCAAGTTGTTGTAAGAGCATTTCTGGTTGGTTTTGTTCATCGGGGCAATTAAGGCATTGACTTAGCATAGCATTAATTCCAAACTGTTTAAATCACACACAAGTATTAAGACGATGTTTGTAGTCGACATTTAACTTTTCACCATCTATCATTAATTTAACATTAATATAACATTAGTATAAACAGCCATAGCCCTATGTCTATTTTCAGAGTTTAGTTTTTTTATTTTATTTTAGAAACTGGAGGTAAACCTAAATTTGAACATGTTGCATCTAAAATGTCCAAAATTACTTAAACCGTATATAATATACACTGAAGTGCCACTGAATTAGGGATACCTACCTAGTAACGAGTTGGGCCTCCTCTGGCCTTGATAACGGCTGCCACACGACGAGGCATAGATTCAACAAGTTTCTGGAAACGTTCCACGGGAATGGCTTGCCAAATATTGGCTAAAGCTGTCCATAATTCAGTAAGGTTCTTTGGTGCTGTGTGATGGCCTTTCACGCCTTGTTCCAAAACATCCCAAAGATACTCAATACGATTTAAGTCGGCTTCTAGGTGGCCAATTCATGACAGAGAAGTCAGAGGAATGCTCATCCAACCAGCCAGTAGCCAACCGGGACTTGTGAGAGGTACAGTTGTCTTGCTGGAAAACTCCATTACCGTGCGGATAACAGAACAGCATAAACGGATGGAGGTGATCACCCAGCAACTCTACGTACCGAATTGCATTGAAGGAGGTTGGTACACGCACCAAAGATCGCAAACTGTGCCACGAAAAAACACCCCAGACCATTATTGAGCCACCATGCCCTTGTGCAGTTCCAGCCAGGCATGCAGGATCCATGGCTTCATGAGCCTGACGCCATATTCTCAGCCTCCCGTCGGCGTTAAGTAGTCGGAATCGAGACTCATCACTCCATGCTACTCGTTTCCAGTCCTCTACACTCCAGTCTCTGTGCTCTCTTGCCCAGGCAAGACGTGCAGCCCGATGGCGAGTATAGAGCAATGGTACTCTCGTAGGTCGACGGCTCCCGAAACCCATACGGTGAAGCGAGCGTTGAACAGTCCGTTTTCAGACTGTACGACTGGCACCGTCATTAAACTGGGTCGAAATTTGAGCTTATCTTTGGCTTCGCTGGCTACGTACAATACGCCTGAGCCGTCTCTCACCACGCACTGTCAAGGCTAATTGTCCTTTGCAGTTTGCCCGATCGCTAGTTTTTTTTCCACCATCCATGTATTCTTGGTATACTCTTGACACTGTCGACCATGAAAATCCTAGCTGTCTGACGATTTCGGAAATTGAATGGCCCATCCGTCGCGCACCTACGATTTGTCCGCGATCGAAGGCGTCTAAATCAGGCAGTTTACCCATACTGGCAATTCCAACAACTAATTCAGAACAACCACAGTACGCGCTATATATGCAGTTACCACAGCGCCCTCACTTGCGCATACATGATGCGCACCGCTACACAATTTGCATAGGCTTTGCTATCCCTAATTCAGTGGCACTTCAGTGTATTTGTAGGCCTTAGGCATAAATAAAATTTGTAAAATAAATTAATAGCTAAGCTTTAAAAAAGACTTTATTTTCTGTTACTATTATTCAAAGATAAAAAAAAATGAATTTAAATGATTCACTGAGATAAATATATACCAATTACTAAAACGAAGTAATTCTTTGGCAGCCTTGTTTTGACATATTGTCAAATATCAGTCATTGTCATAGCTCAGCTTGTAGTCAAAATTCCATCTTCAATTTTTTTGTGTATAACATTACTATAAAGTTCTATCAGGGGCCAGAATTTCAGATGTATCTTGTGCCCCTCCAGAAATATCAGCCTTAAAAGTGCGATTTTTGAAATTTTTGAAGATTTGGGGATTTTTTTTAACGAAGAGAGAGTATGTCTCATCTGAAACTTCAGATGTTAGTGCAAGTATTTTTTGCCTACTTACAAAAATAATTGTGTTATGTTGACAGTTTTCATTCCTAGAAAAACTTGTAAACGGACAAATTTTGGAAAAAAATCTTAAACTTTACGCTAAAATTTCACGAGTAAGGATCTATTTTTGGAAATTATTCTATTACCAGATAATTATCCCATTTTATCCTGATTAAATTGCTTTAAACCCCATTTGGAATGGAAATATTCGGTAAACCCTCAAATGTGCGAAAACTGCTGCACACGATGAAACAAACATGGCTGCCATGCACAAACAAAAAATAATAAAATTTAAAAAATAGCCATTTTAAACTTCCATCACGTTAGGGTTTTTGCATAGAAAATTTCAGATTTTCTTAAAAATGGCCAAGCAACCAATGCTAGACCACTTGAAACGGGGTGACCCATCAGCAACCTTAAGATATCCGAAAAAGCCCGCTTACAAAGTTCTAACCATTTGGACATTTAAGGCAAGCTTTATAGGTACTCTCTTTCAGCCTGAACAGCGTTTGCTATGGCTTATTCCATCAATAAGTATATGTTAAACACTAGGCTGCCACAGATCATATATCTATACGTCAGAGGTTAACTATCATATGTGCAGAATTCCAATTTTAAAAGAGAGCCTTTCAGGACAGCTTTGTGATGGTTTACCTCTCATCAGGACTTGCATATGCGATAGTTTATAAGTCCATATTTAACCCACCATCTCATTTTGCATATATGACAGTTTTCCTCAAAGAAGCTCCATCCAAAAGGCATCGCTTAAATAAAAATATCGAAAATGAAGAAAATTGACTTATGATAGTTTACTTCTGACATATACACACACACACACACACACACACATATATATGTATATATATATATATATATATATATATATATATATATATATATATATATATAAATATATATACATATATATATATATATATATGTATATATATATATATATATATATAAATATATATATATATATATATATATATATATATATATATATAAATATATATATATATATATATATATATATGCATATATATATGTATATATATATATATATATATGCATATATATATGTATATATATATATATATATGCATATATATATGTGTATATATATATATATATATATATATATGTATATATATATATATATATATATATATATATATATATATAAATATATATATATATATATATATATATATATATATATATATGCATATATATATGTATATATATATATATATATATATATATATATATATGCATATATATATGTATATATATATATATATATATGCATATATATATGTGTATATATATATATATATATATATATGCATATATATATGTATATATATATATATATATATGCATATACATATATATATATGCATATATATATGTATATATATATATATATATATGCATATATATATGTGTATATATATATATATATATATATATATATATATGCATATATATATTTGTGTGTGTGTTGGACTTTTTAAACAGTCGGATTAGAAGCGAAATAAAATCATTATAAAAATGGTTGGTAATGGTGTGGAAATGAAAAAGGAAGCACAAAATTGTGTACCTAGTTCCTGAAGAGTCAAATAAAAAAGCAGATTATATTTTAAATATGCAAATTCAGTAGATCATAGTTGGGTCCGTTTTTGAAGACATACACACATGCACATCTGCATGTACATGTGAATGTGTTCGCATCCACGCGTAAATGATGTGGCACGACAGAGGCGGGATAAAAAACGCCGAGCATCTCCGAATATTGGCCGAATCGGCGCTTCGGATCCCCGAGCTTAATCGAGCTCGACAACTGAGAATCCTTCCTCAGTTTTCGATTTTGCAACCTAATGACTTTACCATCCTGCAAATCATTTTTGATATTCTTCCATTGCCCGAGCGAAATCGAAATGCAGCTCTTCGCTTCTTCTATTCATCTTCGATGCCTTTTCTCTCCGTGCCTCGCGGTTGTCGCTCTTGCTTCTTTTTTTTTTTTTGTTATTTGTGATCAAAATTTGGCAACAGATTAAAAGCTTTGTTGTTACGGTACGCAGTTTTCGTCAGATATAATAAACTCGGAATTCTGGAGTTCCCGCATAATGGGGGAAAGTGTGGTGGAACTTCGGTGATTATTTTTGGCTGATTCGAGCGTCATTAGGCCATTTTCGAACGTGCTAAGTTGCCATGTTGTCAGCTTTTATTAGGGTAGGTATCCCCATATTACGATATAAGATTTTCTATATAAGGATGCTAGCTGAAAACCCGTACTTCGCTACGGAGTACATTCAAATTAAATACAATGGTCAATGTATGCAATTAATGCCAAAAAAATAAATATATATATATATATATATATTTATAATAAATACGACGATCCATATATACAATTGATGTATAAAAAATATATATATTTATAAAAAAATCGTAAGGGATATTTTTATAGACAAAATAATGTCCAATCGTCTGCCGCATTAGCGAGAAAAAAATTATTTTTTTGTCTATTTAGTTGTTATGCACGTGACGATAAATTTATTTAAAGTACCAGATAAAAAATCACGTGATCAGCATTTAATAAATTCTAAACATTAATCTTTAAAAACTCACCAAAAATCAGAAAATAGTGGTAAAGATTCGAAAACGATTTCATTCTAAAGGAATTTTTATGATCTTTCTCGTGATATAAAGTTTTTAACTCTCAAATTATTATTTTAAATGCAAACTTAAAAAAAATACTCAAACAGCTTAAAAATTTAATTTTAAAATATGTAAGAAGAATTTTTCAAAAATCTCTCTTAGTTCACCCCTACACTATAAGAAGAATCGCCATGCAAAATTTCAGCCCTTTAAGTCCAGCGGTTTGGTCTGTGCGTTGTATGTCAGTCAGTCAGTGAGTCAGTTACGGAACTGTTTTATATATATAGATTATTTTCGACTTGTAATGATTTTGCATTCTGAAAATTGTTTCTTGAAAATTGTTTATTTCCATTCACAGGTGTTTTAACTTGAAGCTAGGTGTGTGTGTGAGTGATTGGCGGATAATTCATAAATTGCTCGTAAAAATTTGCAAATCTTAACGCTTTTAAAGAGGTACCAATGATGCAAGGCGGAGATATGAATTATTTGAGTTTATTGATTTTATTTTTATTTATTGATTTTATTTTGGTCCTTGGTGAAAGTTGCTTTTCATGCTATGATATTAGTAGTTCAGATTGTTTTCGATAATGGGTTTTGCTTACTGCTGTTAATATATTTCCATGTTTTTATTAACTTGCTTTCTTGTGTGTTTGTTTGTGTGTGTGTTTGTCTAGTACAAATCTTGCAATCGATTTTTAACTAACTTTCCGACTAGCTAGACATTTGAAACTTTTAGAATAGCTCAGAAACGATGACAATGCATTTTTTCAATACTTTTAGCAATCTTTAAGCAGAATTAAATTTATTTTCAGTTATTTTCAGTTATATTTGTTTTGTAGACTGGTGCAGCCATCTATTGGTCGGAAAGAGAACTAGTCAAATGCAACAAGTCAAACAACTCAAATGCAAGTTAACTTCCAATTAACTTCATTTTCTTTCAAGTTGATGGGATAATTCATGAAAAAAATTTATTTTAAAGTATCTATTAATACATATAATTGTCAAGTTTATATGATTCAACAGAAAATTTAAAAACATGGTATATAAAAAGTTCTTTTTATCTTGTAATTATTTATAGGTTTAGGAGATGCAGTCATATCAGTTTTTATGCGTTAAAATCAAAGACTATTCCTGAAAGATTGTAGAGCACGCTAAACAATGCTTACTCTACGCGTGAAACTGGACTATTGAAATTACTTCGGAGTCACAAGTTGTCTCAAGTTCTTCTAACTCTCTGCCTGATGCTTTTTCCCAAATATCATGGCAGGAAAAATAACATTTTTCCTGCCATGATATTTGGGACAGATTCGGTAGATTACAGATTCGGTAGATGCCGTCATATCAGCTTCAATGTTTTAAAAAAAAATCTATGCCTAAAAGATTCTAGATTTCGACAACCAATACTTACTTTGAGGGGACTCACTACTCTTAAGTATTTAAAAATTCAATTTTTTGAAAAAAAATATAAGTTAAAGCCTGATTATTTCTGAACAAAATAAAGCAAACCGCACGAAAATATTCATCTTAGTTCCGGAGATATTGATATTCAGAATATTTAATTACTGATCAAGTTTATGGTAAGAAAAATTTTAAACTCATTTTTCTCAAAATGTAATTTTGCATCATTCCGCAACTGATATCTCAAAAAAACTATGAAACATAATTCTATGAAATTTTCATCACTGCATAATCATGTTATTTTATTACGTCTGAACTAGAATTATTGCAATCACTGCACATTTTGTTATTTTTTCAGGGGTAAATTAATGCAAAAATGTAAGGAAATTTTAAGTATATTTTGAGAAGTTTTAAAAAAATTGAAAAAATATTTCAATGTTTTATGTTCAATTGTATTTTAAATTATTTATTTTTAATATAAAATAGTAATTATACATTTAAGTGTAAAATTAATTTCATAGTTCTGCGCGCAAGCCAGTATACAATAAAAATACTTAAAAAACAAGGTATATCTAAAGCATTTTTAAAAAAAATGATTTAAAATTGTTTTTAGAGTTGAAAATTTGTTTATTAAAATAAATATATCAATTTATCATATACATAAAATTTGGAAAAATTGGGAGCAAATTGAAATAGTTACAAAGAGTCAAAAAGTATGAAAATAGGCCTTATTTCCTCGACTTAAGGGTCGTGAGTCCCCTTAATCGTGAAAATGGGTCCCTGAAATTGATGAGAAGTTATGTTTCCAACTCCCTGCTTTCCGCTTTTTCCAAAATTTTATTGGTAGTTTCCTACCATAAAGTAAATTTGTAATAACTAGCTGAAAACTCGCGCTTCGCTACTGAGCACATTCAAATTAAATACAACAGTCAATGTATGCAATTAAAGCCAAAATAAATATATATATATATATATATTTATAATAAATGTTACGATCAATGTATACAATTGATGTAAAAATATATATATATATATATATATATATATATTTAGAAAAAAATCGCAAGGGATATTTTTTTGGATAATATCCAATCGTCTGCTGCATTAGAAAGAAAAAAAAATATTTTTTTTTGTCTATTTAGTTGTTATGCAAGTGACGATAAATTTATTTAAAGTACCAGAAAAAGAAATCACGTGATCGGCATTTAATAAATTAAATTCTAAAATTTAATCTTTAAAAATTCACCATAAATCAGAAAATTGAGGTAAGGGTTCGAAAAAGATTTCATTTTAAAGGAATTTTTATGATTTTTCTCGTGATGTAAATTTTATAACCCTCAAATTATTATTTTAAATTCAAACTTTAAAAAAGTTACAAAAACAACTTAAAAATTTAATTTAAAAAAATCTAAGAAGAATTTTTCAAAAATCTTTCTTAGTACACCCCTACACCATAAGAAGAATCGCCATGCAAAATTTCAGCCCTTTAGGTCCAGCGGTTTGGTCTGTGCGTTGTATGTCATTGAGTCAGTTATGGAACTGTTTTATATATATAGATAAATAGTGTTTTGTTATTTTCAGCTTAGTAAACCTCGTACGATGGTATTAAATTTTCAGATATTGGATCCAGCACTGTTTTTCGATACTGATGCTGTATTTATTCACAGCCCCCTTTAGTGTTCGAAAAATTCAGACAGACTTTTTATTTATTAATTCAATATCTACCGACTCGACAGACTAAAAAAAGCATGGGTTCGTCAAGAGATCTTCTCGAACTTTAAAAAAGAAATCTAGAACTCTCGCGTAGAATTAAAAGAGAAAGAGACAATAGCAGCTGTTTCATTTTTTCTCCCTCAAACACAAAAATTGTTTTCTGTTGCATTACTTCTCTTTACGGCTCGCCTAAATTCCAGAGGCGCAATTAATTCCGTATGCATTGTCCCACATTTTGATTTCTCTTCCCTTGAGGTCTGTGTCGTCTTTGTCGTTTTTGAGCGCCCTCTTTCAGTTACTTTAGGAAACATTTTTTATTACATGGAAAAATAATCCATTGTCCCTCTGATCCTATTGGCGCAAACTGAAAATTTTTTCCGAGCATTACTTCTTTTATAACGAATTTTGAAGTTTGCACGAATTTATGACGTACCCGGTATATATATATATATATATATATATATATATATATATATATATATATATATATATATATATATATATATATATGTATATATATATATATATATATATATATATATATATATATATATATATATATATATATATATATATATATATATATATATGTATGTATATATATATATATATATATATATATATATATATATATATATATATATATATATATATATATATGTATGTATATATATATATATATATATATATATATATGTATATATATATATATATATGTATGTATATATATATATATAATATTACAAAAGATCAAAATATGTTAATGAAAAAAGAATAAAGAAAAAAAGAAAAATGTGGAGCATATATATATATATATATATATATATATATATATACACTAGTTATCAAAAATTAAGGCCGCATCACAAAAAGAGGGATAACATGGTCTAAATGTGAAACACGTTCAAAATGTTCGGCCAATCTGTTTAAAATGTGAATGTGTTGTTAAGTAAAAGGTGCTGAACAATACTACATTATGCAAAATAGTGGCGCTGCAGTCGGATGTATGTCATTTGCGAGGAGCATAAAAGTGCATGTCTCAGAGCAAGGGGGCAATTGTCGCTGCGAGGCTGAGATTAGACATCTGGCATAGCCAAATTGTAACAATGGCCTCCAGGCATCATTTGACCGAAGAACTGCGATGGTGAGCTATTGGAAGACAAGGCAGGACAAAGTCAGACAGGTGAGGCCAGATGGCTAAATGGGAGTCCGTCTGCGGTTCGTTGACTTTGGCAACAATTTCTAACCACGGATTCAGCTTCCAGGAGGTTCAGGCAAGGACGGCCATACGCTACGACGAATGCCGATGACCGATATTTGTCATTATACGCACGAAGGAATAGAACCGCAACTCCGTATGAACTTCGTCTGAACAGACCCTCCCTCGCTGCAAGCTCCGGAAGGTTGGTATCAACGCCAACCATGCGTAGAAGGCTCCACAAAGGTGGTATTTTTGCGAGGCAACCTGCTATTTGCGTCCCGCTCACGTCATGCCATATGCGGGAACGTTTGCAGTGGGCACGGCAGCATGTCCACTGGACGCGTGATCAATGGAGGGCGGTTCTCTTTACGGATGAGTCCAGGTTTAGCCTCGAAAGCGATAGTAGGCGTATTTTGATTTGGAGAGAACCTGGAACTCGTTTTCCTCCATCACACATCCGTGAAAGAGATGCATACGGATAAGGCAGTGTCTGTGTTTGGGGTGATATCTCTTTGGGTGGGCGCACAGACCTCCATGTCTTTCCCCGTGGAAATGGGAATGCTCACACCTATAGAGATGACATTCTTGATGCTTATGTGCTCCCTTATGTCGAGGCAATAGGTGATGCTTTCGTGCTACAGGACGATAACGCGACACCGCACAGGGTTTCGCATCGTGGATGCTTATCTTGAGCAGGAAACAATTCAGAGCATGAAATGGCCAGCTCGATCACCGGACCTGAATCCTATCGAGTATATTTGGGACGCTTTAGAACGACGTATAGCTTCTCTCAATCCTCGTCCTAGGGCCCTAGCCACGCTTTCAACTGCTTTGCAAGAGCAATGGCTCTCACTTCCCACCGAACTCATAGACCGCATAATTGACAGCATCACACATCGCTGTATGCGCTGTATTGCTTCTCGCGGGGATCATACGCCATATTAAAGGTACTTTTCCTATACCAAACTGACACATCCGATTTGTTCCTTGTATACATATGCTAGTTTCTATAACACCATAAATGTCTGGCGATTTCTTTTTATGCTATTTTATACCTACCTATGTGTTGTATAATGTGTATAAGTGTCATTAAATTCTACGCGTAACTTTTTGAGTAATCGCTATTTTTGTGACTTTTTCTTAATTTTTGATAACCAGTGTATATATATATATATATATATATATATATATATATATATATATATATATATGGTAATTAGTACCTGGTACGAAAGTCGTTGGTGGCGAACACGAATCTTGGAATTGAAAATCAAGTAACTGTAGGTCATGAATTGACCGCTTTGCATAAACGCGCAAATGACTGGAATAGAAGCTCGCAAAAAGTTTTTTTTTTTTAAGTGAAAGAAATTCTCAGAGCGACAGCTGCGATTTATTTTTAAGTTCTTCAGAATGCGTAATTTCCCTTTCAGAAATAAAAAAAATTGTTTGGATATTCTCCGTAATTTTCCCTCGATAAAGCAGAAGTTCAAATTTCTTTTGAAAAAAAGATTAGAGCAGGTACAAAATTATGATGGATAGCGTGATGTTATTGAAAAAATGCCCATCATTTTGTGGTAAACGGGGACTGAGACTTGAAATTTTATTCACCCTGTTTTATACACATATCTTGTAAAATTTTTCCTCGAATGAGACTTTTTATGAACATCCTTATGCGGGGCTAACATGACCCGAAATATTTTGTTTAAAAACATTTAAAAATAAAAAATTTAGAGCTCAAATATTTTTCATATATATATATATATATATATATATATATATATATATATATATATATATATATATATATATATATATATATATATATATATATATAAATATATATATATATATATATATATATATATATATATATATATATAAATATATATATATATAAATATATATATATATATATATATAAATATATATATATATATATATATATATATATATATATATATATAAATATATATATATATATATATATATAAATATATATATATATATATATATAAATATATATATATATATATATATATATATATATATATATATATATATATATATATATATATAAATATATATATATATATAAATATATATATATATATATATATATATATATATATAAATATATATATATATAAATATATATATATATATATATATATATATATATATATATATATATATATATTTATTTATATATATATATATATATATATATATATATATATATATATATATATATATACAGTCGGACCTCTATTTAACGAACCTCTATTTTGCGAACTTTTCCTTGGAACCAAGAACATTTTGCGAATGTCTCCGTAAAATAACCTCCAAATAGCGAAGTGCATTCTCTATTTAACGAACTTTTTCTTGCGATCCAATATTTTTTTCTCCATATTTCTCAAAATATTTCTGAACATTTCAGACTAATTTTTTCTTTTAACACATTTAACACGGTAACTTTCTTTTAACACATTCCGAAGCGGATTACAGTTTGAAGAAAATAACCCTGAATGCGTTTTGGTGCATTGCAAAGATGCTAGACGTATTATGAGATAAAGCACTTTTTCAAACAAAAAATCTCAGACAAAATTAACAAACTTTACCAATAATTAAATTTAAGGACGCATGTGGTAATGTAAGCTTAAAATTACTTGTTATAATAAATTCGATAATGTCTTTAAAATTCATTAATTTTAATATAATTTTTTTAAATTGAAAATACAGTGCATTCCCGGACAATGTTTTGTTTTATTCTTGTTTTCTTTGCAGATTTCTGCTTGATGGGTAAGATATATAAAACAAATAGCCATTTACTTATAAAATAAAGGTGTGAGTAATTACTTTTATTAATAATATTTAGTGTTTATGAATTTAAAATCTGTCTTGCGTAGTTTAGAGTATTTTAAAAGGTAAATCTCTATTTAACGAATTTTCCATATAACGAACTTTTTTTCGGGATTTAGCGACTTCTTTAAATAGAGGTCCGACTGTATATACATATATATATATATATATATATATATATATATATATATATATATATGTCACGGCCCTTTCGCCGCGTACCCTTTAAAACAAACTAATTACTCTAAATGCAGTCATAAAACAATAGGCCGGTGGAAGAACTAATGCTTAGTTAACATTTAAATATTTCTTTATTAATTAACATTAAGTGAATACCCAAATAACCCAGCTAAATCGCCAATGTCAATCATCTCCCAGCTCCCGACAGACGCAAGTCCTAACTCTATAAAAATATCCCCAAAGCTGCGTAATTTTTTTTCTCTTGCGTTATATAAAGGCGTGGGCTATCATCAAGAGCCCCTCCTCGAACATCCTACCGAATGCGTCAGAAAGCGCGTGTGAGCAATTCGATGACCCTGAACTCTTCGCTGCGAAAGACAATCTACTTCCTGAATTGGAAAACACACTAGGACTTTAATAGAATTTTACCATTTAACGCTTATTACTATAATTAAATATAGCTTATGCTTCTAGCCTCTCTCACACACACACACACACACATATATATATATATATATATATATATATATATATATATATATATATATAAGATACTTAACAATTTATTTGTTGTCAAAATTAATAACAATTTTATTCATTTTGAATCTAAAATTTTTTTTTTCAGATTAACTTTGCTTTGGCTAATTACATTTCAAATAAATGCCCTGAATCAAACATCCTGAAAATTGTTTAATGAAGCATTTTGGTGATGTGAAACATTTTGTGGAATTTATCAGATTTTTCAGGCTTTTATTTTGGGGCAGTTTTGCACATCCTACGAAAGCAAAACATGAATATTCACTAGAATATCTTTCTTTAGCACTGCCCGTCAATTACCAGATTTAAGTACATTTCTTTCTTATAGGATCCATGCAAACAAACGAGCCTTAAGGCTGCTATGTACTAACCCCATTGGATTCGCTCACCTCAATGTTAACCTATGGAGAAAATTTGACCACGGATTGCCGACTTGGATTCTAAGATTTTTAAAATGAAATTGTACTCCGTCATAGAGAAAGAAATTTTACATTTGTGTACATTCTTCGTTTAATTTTAAAAAATGCAATTAATATTTTAAAATTTAAATTATTCGGGGAAAAATCTGGTATAGTGTGTTTTAAACGCTTATAAATTCCTTCGGTGGGCGAAATTTATAAAATGAATCCTATAGCGCTTTGCAGAAAAGTTCAGGCTATCTGACAGTACAAATTTTATTTGATTATCAGCATTTATGTACCTGTAAATAGTTGACAAAAATATATTTTAAATAAAAATTTGGGGGCAGCGCTTAACCCCCCCCCCCTATAGAGAGAGAGGCATTACAATCCCTCAAAATGTCAATCCTAAGGGGGGTGGAATTCTCGAACTGTCAACTGGACTCCTCCCACCACAAGAGTCTGCAAGAAGAGGAAAAGGGAAATACGATTTTTTTCTTAGTACATAGAAGCCTTAACAACCGATTTTTATAGATAAAAATATCAGTTATTTAGGAATTTTTTTACCGTCTAGGTCTATTGAAATTTAGTTTTTGAGAATCAAATGCATATTACGTTTGAGTTTACTCTTAGTAAGGATTCTTATTAATTAAACGTGTCTATATACATTCCGTTATCACTGTTAAAAAATATTCGTATTTATAGTGTCATACGAAATAAGTTCCCTTTTTACAAGAAAACAAGTATCTAAGAACAATAAGCATATCAAGTCTGAATTTGCTTCGAGTAATCTTTGATAGTAGCATCATTTATAGATTCAAATGGATGTAGACGTCCCTTTCTATTTGATAGGATACTAAAACATCAAAAATCCGATAGGAGCAATTAGAGAAAGAACTAACATTTTTAGGACCCTAAATCTGAGCTTACTCTAAGCAGTCTTTGATATTAACATGATCAATACATCGAAATGTGTCTAGACATGCCATTCTTTTTTATATAAATACATGTATATATATATATACATATGTGTGTGTGTGTGTGTGTGTGTGTGTACATTCAAATTAAATACAGCGGTCAATGTATGCAATTTATTGCAATATATATATATATATATATATATATATATATATATATCAATATATATATATATATATATATATATATATATATATATATATATATATATATATATATATCAATATATATATATATATATATATATATATATATATATATATATATATATATATATAACACTGATCTGCAATTTTTCAACTTATTTCTCTTGTTTTGAAATGAATATGTGTATCTGAATGGATTTTTTGCGCAGATTCCGAAAATGGCCTTCAAAATTCCGTATCACGCCAGGTTTTGTCATAAATGATAAAAGTGTGAAAATTAAAAAGAAAAAAAGATATTTTTTAATGACGTTGCTACATGACAACGTTCGTAACGTGTGAAAATGTTCTACGGAGGGGCGGAAAGATTTATTAAAGAACAGAAAAACATCAATACATATTCAAAAGCAAATATACCTAACATTTGCTTATGCCTAACCACTGCATTATACCTAACCACTGGGCTCCCCTTCAAACTTCCTTTTTTTTGCATTGTCTTCGGTGTACGTCCATACAATCTCTGTTCAACATCCAACAATAGTCGGCCATCATATGTACAGTCCACTTTCCTTGGTATCTCTTTTTCATCACTTTAACCTTTTCCTTACGGGGTGGGATAGCATGTACCCCAAGAATATATATATATATATAGTATACGTATACATACACGTATCTATCTATCTATCTATCTATCAATCAATCTCTTTCTCTTTCTCTCTCTCTCTCTCTCTCTCTCTCTCTATATATATATATATATATATATATATATATATATAGTATACGTATACATATACATGTACATATCTATCTATCTATCTATCTATCTATCAATCTCTCTCTCTCTCTCTCTTTCTATATATATATACAGTCGAACCTCCATATATCGAACTTCTCTATATCGAAATTTTCTATATATCGAACTCTTAGCAAATCTCCTTGTTCATTACATAGAAAAATTGTTTCTATATATCGAAAAAATCTCTATATATCGAAATTTTTTTCAAGACATATTGGGAGATTTTATTCCACTTTAGAATAAAATCTCCCGATTTTTGGCATTTGAAACATTACGTCATGGACTTCAATTCTCGGAAAATGTTCTTGATGAAGTTTTCAGCGGACTGAATAAATACGAACATTTCTTTGAACTTTCCGCAAAACTAACTGTTCAGCAAGATATTCGTAGCTTTTTTTTTAAAGAATGTAACTGTGATCACTGTAACCACTGTCTGGATTATTGTTTTTTTAAAGGTATATAGTACTCAATAAATCTTTCATGTTAATTCATTTTTTAGTTATTAACTTTCATTTAATGTGATTTGCATATAAATTGGAAATGAAGTTTCGTATATGAAAATTAGCTTTAATTTTAATGTTTTAGGAGAATTATGATAAAACTAAGATCAATTCTATATATCGAAATTTCTATATATCGAATTTTTTTCCGGCATTTTGCTACTTCGATATATGGAGGTTCGACTGTATATATATATATATATATATATATATTATACGTATACATATCTATCTATCTATCTATCTATCTATCTATCTATCAATCAATCAATCTCTCTCTCTCTCTCTCTCTATATATATATATATATATATATATATATATATATATATATATATATATATAACTCCCTTAATGTCCAACCTTACAAAGGGTGTGTGAAATTTTCCGTAAGCTAAAGGTTAATATCCTGATGGAAGCGCTCGCCATGTTCTTCCGAAAAATCACTAAGATTGTTAGGAAAATAATTGAGATCAGCATGAAGAAAGTGAACTTTGACGCTCATTTTGCAACCAAGCAGTTTATAAGATTCCAGAATTTCCTCAACTAAAGTAGTGTAATTTAAAGCCTTCGAGTTCCCCAAAAAGTTGTGTACCCCATTTCTCAATGCAGTCCATGCTCGCAATTCGCACTCACGCATGGTTTCCTCGAATTTGTTGTCTGCCATTAATTTTCGTATTTGAGGGCCTACAAAAATGCCAGCTTTAATTTTCTCAGTCGCGATTGATGCATACTTACCACCCAGATTCTGAAAGCATTTACTGTCCCTGCATAAAGCTGCCACGAATAGGGCAGAGTCTCGCAGCATGTCACATCCCAACTCTTGCAGATTTTACTTCGTGTTTGGCGAGGAGTGACAAAACATTGCATAATTCAACATAGCGTTCAATGAACATTTTTTCAGCTTGTTGAATAAAATGCTCTCAGATTACGCAAAGTCTTTAGATTGCATACATTGACCGCTGTATTTAATTTGAATGTACATACACACAGTGTAGCGTACTGGAAATATGGTCTTTTTTTCCCGAGACCCCACAAGGGCTGAAGCACAGCTGCGTGTTTTTCAAGGAATGTGTTGTTCGGTTCCACCAGTTCGGAACACGTGGGGGGATTAAAAACCATTTTCCTCACAGAGGCAGCCACTAAAGCTGTCATCTTAACGTTCTGCAATGTAGTAAAGTTCGGCGTCTAAGAAGAAACTGTCAGCCGATAATCTGCCGGCCCCTCCACCCCTTCTGAAAAATCCAGACATTGGGGAGAGCGGCGTAGAACATCGACCCGAGCGGTTGTGTTTTTGTGAGGCTCCTGTTTTCTTGGGCCGGAATGGGCCCTGGAGCGCGCACTGTAAATCTGCACGTAAATTAAGTGAATATGTCGAAAATGTCTAATGTTTAATTTTTTTGTTAATAAATTGTTGAATTTTTGTTTTAAAAATTTGGCCTTCGTTTGTTAATTAGAAGTCTGTCTTTCTTGGTATGGATCAATAGTTGTGAAATTTCTTTAAAATGCCTCAGAGAGAATAGCCTTACTACTTGTCGCGACGCCACAATACGGTATCTAAACAAAGGTATATCAGTAAATTAAACATTCAGGTACAGCCTGGAAAGGTTTATTCAGTATGTGACCCTATTTATTGACAGAGGAAAACTGGAGTTACGATACAAGACGCTGGCCTGAAGTAACTTATCCCGATATCTATACATATCTCAACATAATAATAATCATTCTCAACGAAAGAATGATTATATTCTCTTATACCTTGCGAAATATTGAAAAAAAGTGTTAAAATACCTGTTACATACAACTACTATGATGAATTTCATAAATAAACTTAAATTATTTAACTCAAAATGAAGGTATCGTCCAAAAACACATGCAAACGCATAGGAACGGCTTCTGTTTTCTGCCACCCGATAACCACGTGATCTATAGTAGACGAAAACTGACGTAGCCAGTGACGTTGCGACGTTTCGCCTTATTGCTTCATTAAGCCAAGTTTGATGTGTAAAGGTGGCAACAGTATTTTCGAGGGGTCAACCAGTGGAATCGAAACAATATTTTTTCCGCCAGGTGTGAATGCACTTCTGACTGGCCACTGCTGCCGAACCCAAAGTTCCGTCCTTGCTCTGGAGTCCCCTTCACACAAAGAGCAAGGAAATTTTGTGTAGCCTCCTTATTGGCCGAGCAATATTCCAATCACCTTGAAATCCCCGCACAAAGACCATTTATGAAATCTGTAATGCACACTTTCCAGCAGTAATTTAAGGTTGTCGTATGTCTCCAGCCCCACAGCAATTGAAAATGCATCCGAACTTGGGAAATTAACCCTCTACTGCGTATTAAGGCTCTTGCTAAGTAGTGACTGGACTTCAGGTGTATCATGGACGATGGGCTTTTATGGCCTGGGGGTCCGAGGTGATAAACTCAAAGGTTCTCTTATGTGTCTTTCAAAGTCCCAGAATGTGCTACTAGAATGGACGGTTGGATGTTAGTATTGTGTAATAAAACACATTTTAAACTGGACTTTCTGGCACATATGAACAACCTTCACTGTCATCAATTGTAATTGATGTTGAAGTATTTCATGACTGCCAGAATGTCTCGACAACATACCAAACCACCTTCCTCAGCAAAAAAAACGGAACCAATTCTGCTTTTCGGTGTCTGTATCAGGAGAATCTCGTATTATGGCACAGTAAATTCTTTTCACGAAGTCGTGATTCTAAAAGCTCTACTGCGTCTTTAGGTAAATTCAGATCGCGAACCAAATCATTCAGTTCATGCTGTGTAAATAGCACTGGGGTTTCATCCTCCATGCTGTCCGGTTTGTACATCTCCTCACTTGTAACATCGTCTGAATCGGTGTCTGTTGGGGACTTGATATTGGACGAGGATGGAGCAGGGATACTGACGTGCCAATACTCTCATTTTCCGCCTTTGTGAGGGGCGCAAATCGTGACGCCATGCAGGTAAAACAGTTGCATTTCCATTATCAGCTAGATATTGATGTTTATCTATTCCTTAATCCTTCCGCCCCTCCACAGAACATTTTCACGCGTTGCGAACGTTGCCGTATAACGATGTCATTACAAAATACCGTTTTTTTTATTTTCACATTTCCGTCATTTGTGAAAAAAAAACTTGACGTGATACGGAATTTTGAAGGTCATTCTCGGAATCCATTCAGATACACCTATTCATTTCAAAGCAACAAAAACTTGCATATTAGTGTAATAAATACGACGAACAATGTATACAATTAATGTAAAATAATTCATTATAAAAAATTGTAAGGGATATTTTATAGACAAAATAATGTAGAAGAAGATATTCAAATTAAATCTAATAGGACATACTAAAGAATATATTACAGTTAATATAGCGCAGTTTGAGGAATATGTTTTACTGTATTTTAATATTTTTTTGGATAATGTCCAATCGTCAGCCGCATTAGCAAGAAAAGTAAAATACTTTTTTGTCTCTTTCGTTGTTATGCACGTGACGATACATTAATTTAAAGTACCAGAAAAAGAAATTACCTGATCTGCATTTAATAAATTAAATTCTAAAAACGAATCTTTAAAAATTCAACCAAAATCTGAAAATGGAGGTAAAGATTGGAAAAAGATTTCATTTTCCAGGAATTTTCAGGATCTTTCTCGTGATATAAATTTTACAACCCTCCAATTATTATTTTTAATGCAAACTTAAAAGAAGTTACTAAAACAGCTTAAAAATTTAATTTTAAAAAATCTAAGAAGAATTTTTCAAAAATCTGTCTTAGTGCACCCCTGCACCATAAGAAGAATCGCCATGCAAAATTTCAGCCCATTAGGTCCAGCGGTTTGTTCTGTGCTTTGTATGTCAGTCAGTGAGTCTGTCAGTTACGGAACTGTTATATATATATATACATATATATACAGGGTGTCCATAATGAAAGGCCCACTTTCAAAAGGCTGCAAAAAAAGAACCACTGGTCAGAATGACTTCAAATTTGAACTGAATATACTGGAAGAAGGGGGAAACGATCAGCATAAAAAAAGTTCCAAAATGTTACAGCGCCATCTATTGATACATTTTGGAACTTTTTTTATTATGCTAAATCGTTTCCTCCTTCGTCCAGTATATTCAGTTCAAATTTGAAGTCATTCTGACCAGTGGTTCTTTTTTTGCAGCCTTTAGAAAGAGGGACTTTAATTATGGACACCTTGTATATATATACTACATACATACATATATATATATATATATATATATATATATATATATATATATATATATATATATATACATACATACATACATATATATATATATATATATATATATATATATATATATATATATATATATATATATAAATACATACATATAAATTAGTATATGGCACAAAAGTCTTTCATTGAAAAGTCAGAGAAAAGTAAATAGAAGTAACGGCAGGTTTTCTTTTTTGGACAAGGCGATATTCCTTAAATGTAAGTATTCACGTGAATACGCAACAATAAAAGAAAACAATTCCGACACGAAAATGAAGTCACGGAGCATTTCTTTTCAAAGAGACGGAACAAAAAAAAATGGCCGAAGAAACACCGCCGTATCATTACTTACGGCGTCGGAGCTTTCGTGCAAAAAATTCATTCCGACAGCGACACACACAACAAAGACCTCAAGGTAAGAGAAGTCAAAAAGTGGGAGAATGCATACGGAATTAATTGCGCCCCTCGAGTTCCAACCGAGCCGCAGAGAGAAGTAACGCAACGGAAAAAAAATTTACTGCTCCGAGGTGGAAAAAAAAAATAAAAATGGAACAGCTGCGATTGTCTTTTCCTCTTTCATTCCACGTGAGAATTCTAGATTTTTTTTTTTTTTTTTTGTGTGTGTGTGTATGTCCGAGAAGCTCTCTTGACCAACCGGGGCTTTTTGAGACTGTCGATTCGATAGATATTGAATCAATAAATAAGAGGTCTGTCTGTGGTTCGAATATTTTCGGAATCTAGAGAGTGCTGCAAATAAATACAATCGCAGACTGAAAGAACAATACTGGATCCAATATTAAGAAAAATCCGATACCAATGTACGGGTCGTAGTAAGCTAAGCTGTAAATTCATAATGCAATACATATTATTAATAATTTACTTTTAATACTAGAAAGATGACTGCCGTCATTTTGACGGTTTCAGGTATACTATTGAGCGCTATGTCTGTTTTGTCCTCAGGCTTCTGAAATTCTGTGACTTTTTCTAATTTTACGCGAAATATGCTCATATATATATATATATATATATATATATATATATATATATATATATATATATATATATATATATATATATATATATATATGTATGTATGTATGTATGTATGTATTTATAATAAATACGACGATCAATGTATACAATTCATGTAAAAAAGCGAAAAAATATATTTATAAAAAAATCGGAAAGTATATTTTTATAGACAAAATGATGTAGAAGAAAATATTAAAATGAAATTAGTAGAATACTAAAGAATATACTACAGTTAATATAGTACAGTTTGAGGAATATATCTTTTACTATATTTTAATATGTCCAATCGTCTGCCGCATTAGCAAGAAGAAAAAATATTTTTTGTCTATTTCATTGTTATGGAAGTGACGATAAATTTATTTAAAGTACCAGAAAAAGAAATCACGTGATCGACATTTAATAAATTAAATTCTAAAAATTGATCTTTAAAAATTCACCAAAAATCAGAAAATGGAGGTAAAGATTCGAAAAAGATTTCATTTTAAAAGAATTTTTACGGTCTTTCTCGTGGTATAAACTTTATAACCCTCAAATTATTATTTTAACTGCAAACTTACAAGAAGTTACTAAAACAGCTTATAAATTTAATTTTAAAAAATATAAGAAGAATTTTTCAAAAATCTTTCTTAGTGCACCCCTACACTATAAGAAGAATCGCCATGCAAAATTTCAGCCTTTAGGTCCAGCGGTTTGTCTGTGCGTTGTATGTCAGTGAGTCAGTCAGTCAGTTACGGAATTGTTTTATATATAGAGGTTAAATTTGAAAGGAAAAAACGTCTAACTGTAAGTAAAAATGAAAACATGACCGCAAAACCTCATCCTAGGACTGTTTGAACGCAGGTAAATATCAAGAAAGGGAAGTCTCTAATCCTAAAAGAAAATCCGCCGACTCAAAGATCCATTGCATCGAATCTAGGAATGTCTTCCGGCACTGTAAGTAAAATCATTCATAAAGATTTGAAGTTAAAAAAGATGCTTAAGCCTAGAGTTCATCTATTTTTGCCAAAGCATATTGCTGAAAAAAAAATTGTAGAAAATTATATGAAAAACACCTAGCTCCTGAAAAAAATGGAAACTTGTAACACTCGATGAGGCATGGGTGTATTTAAGTGACTGTAATAAAAATAGATCAATTTTCTATTGCTAAACTGACGGGAATGACCGTACGAAATGGCTTCGTCAGTGTACAGAAAAGTTCCCAAAGGGATTCATGATAGTTGCAGGTTTTTGTTACAGCGGCAAATTAAAAATAAAAAAGTCTCTAGTAAAGCCTATTTTAAGTCACTGTACTATCAACATAATATTTTAGAGTGAATTTTTAAAGAAGAAATTCCAGCCTTATGTGGAAAGGACATTGGTAAAGTTGAGCTTCGTATGGAAAAGGCCGCTAGTCACGTCTAAATAAATTGCCGCTTATCTAGCAAAGAAATAATCGGAAACAGGAATAGAGTGTATGCCATTTAACGAAATACCTGTAAAATCACCTGACGCGCTTCTCCAATATAATTTTACGCTTTCAGTTTATTAAAACGAGACTTAGGAAAACGGCATTCAAGAACACTGAACGGACTCTGGAAAACGGTCCAAGAGGAATGGGGTAAAATTGACATGACAGTACTAAGAAAAGGTTTACTTTCATGGAAAATTCGAACTAGAATCTATTGTTAATAACCATGGCTATCAGATAGAAGCAAATCGCTGCAAAAAATACTGCATTTATACATAAAACATAACTATCAAAATCGTTTCCAAATTGTGCGAACTACCTTCTGTAATGTCAGAACATGAAAAACCTTTTTGAACGAGAAGCTGAATAAATTCAGTTAATCTAGAGAAGCAAACGAAATAATCCATAAATCTGCTTTTCATGATAAGTCCCTCATTAAAAGCGTTATGCTCACAAATTTTTAAGGGCGATTTATAAATTCTCGCTAAATTACGTACGCATACATATTCGCACGCTGAAACACCTGTTACTGAAAATTTATTGAATGACAGAAAACACCTTTTAAAACTCATTTTCTTATATAGAAAACCTATATCGTAATATGGGAATTCCTTGACAATTTTTGAAACAATTTTTGAAACTCATTTTCTTATATAGAAAACCTATATCATAATATGGGGAATCCTTGACAATTTTTGAAACAATTTTTGAAACTCATTTTCTTATATAGAAAACCTATATCACAATATGGGGATTCCTTGGCAATTTTTGAAACAATTTTTGAAACTCCTTTTCTTATATAGGAAACCTATATCATAATATGGGGATACCTTGACAATTTTTGAAACAATTTTTGAAACTCATTTTCTTATATAGAAAACCTATATCATAATATGGGGATTCCTTGACAATTTTTGAAACAATTTTTGAAACTCATTTTCTTATATAGAAAACCTATATCATAATATGGGGATACCTTGACAATTTTTGAAACAATTTTTGAAACTCATTTTCTTATATAGAAAACCTATATCATAATATGGGGATTCCTTGACAATTTTTGAAACTCATTTTCTTATATAGAAAACCTATATCATAATATGAAGATTCCTACCCTAATAGAAGTTGACAACATGATAACTAAACACGTTCGAAAATGACCTAATGACGCTCGAATCAGCCAAAAATAATCACCAAGTTCCACCCCACTTTCCCCCATTATGCCGGAACTCCAGAATTCCGAGTTGATTATATCTGACGAAAACTGCGTACCGTAACAACAAAGCTTTTGATCTGTTGCCAAATTTTGATCACAAATAACAAAAAAAGAAGCAAGAGCGACAACCGCGAGGCACGGAGAGAAAAGGCATCGAGGATGAATAGAAGAAGCGAAGAGCTGCATTTCGATTTCGCTCGGGCGATGGAAGAATATCAAAAATGATTTGCAGGATGGTAAAGTCATTAGGTTGCAAAATCGAAAACCGGGGAAGGATTCTCCGTTGTCGAGCTCGATTAAGCTCGGGGATCCGAAGCGCCGATTCGGCCAATATTCGGAGATGCTCGACGTTTTTTATCGCGCCTCTGTCGTGCCACATCATTTATGCGTGGATGCGAACACATTCACATGAACCTGAAGATGTGTATATGTATGTGTTCAGAAATGGATTCAAATATGAGAGATATGATCTGCTAAACTTATATATTAAATATGCAACCTAAAATGTCATCTATATTTGACTTTTTAGGAGTTGGACACAAAATTTTATGTTTCTCTTTTATTTAGATACCTTATATTTATTTTTTCTCCTCTAATCCGTCTATTTATAAAGTTTAATATAGATCCAGAACGGGCACAGACACATCTATGCATCTACCTATCTCTCTCTGTAATTTATATATATATATATATATATATATATATATATATATATATATATATATATATATATATATATATATATATATATATATATATATATATATGTAATATATATGTATATATATATGTACATATATATATATATATATATATATATATATATGTATGTATATATATATATATATATATATATATATATATATATATATATATGTATATATATATATATGTATGTATATATATATATATATATATATATATATATATATATATATATATATATATATATATATGTATATATATATATATATATATATATATAATATATGTATATATATATATATATATATATAATATATGTATATATATATATATATATAATATATGTATATATATATATATATATATATATATATATATATATATATATATGACCTGGAGCAACCTAATGTTTAACGCGTCGGAAATCAGTACTGAGTGTTCTCGGATAGAAACCCGACAAACGTCACTGCATGGTTTTGTGCCTGCACCGGGTATGAGCACACTAAATCTGCATATCGAATAGTCCCTCCGTGGGGTCTGTAGGAGTGGGGAGAAGGTACGACCCCAACAGACGTTGGTTGTTCCTTGTTACATAAAACTGTCTAAATGTTCGTCTCGTACAAATTTATATCAAGTTATGCATATACGGAGCATGGAAACTTGGTCTCCGAGTAAAATCAATCTTGAAACGTCAGGTTTGCGTCATGTGTTTCCAAAGAATTTTTTTTATCCAAAATAGGCTGGTTATGAGTATTTCGTGTCTCCAACCTCCTTAAAAAATCGTTCACACAGATATACATGAAATAAAATCCGAAATATGGAGTCAACTAGGAAAACTCACACACTTTAAAATAATATATCATTCGTGGGAGCAATTGATATATGTCCAATGTTTGTTAGATTACGATTATTGATCGTCTATATTCTCACTTGTGACGAATACTGTTAATGTCCCATGTTTGTTAGATTTCGTTTATTGGTCCCGTTTATGCCTTTGATTAACCAATATTGCTAATGTCCAATGTTTGTTAGATTACGATTATTGGTCAAGTTTATGCCTTTTTAAAACCAATATTGTTAATATCCAGTGTTTCTTAGATTACGATTATTGGTGATGTGTATGGTTCTTTTTTACCGATTATCACCAACACATGCACATGCCGTTTCAAGGCGTATAGTGATGCAATTATATTTTCGCCATTAATGAACAATTTGTGAATAAATCCTTCGTACGTAATAAAGTACTCAGCATCACGTTGCGTATTGTTAGCCTCACCCTGATATTTACGAAATATGAAGAACATTTGTTTTGGATACTTTATACCGTTCCAACCGTCCATTCCAAGCAAAAAAAAAAATTCCTTTTTCGCTAGAAATTAAGAATTTCCCGTTCTTTGAAAAAAAAATTTAAGACAACAGTTTAATTAATTTTTCGTGTTTCTAAGTTCTCCAAAAATAATTTATTCTTAATTTTTTTTATGCCGTCGCTCCGTTTAAAAATCTGCTCATAAAAGGCCTGAAACAGGAATTAACAACAGCGTTACAATCTTAATCTAATAAAATGAAAAAAAAGTTTTAAAAACAGTAAACTACTTTTTAACGTATAATAAAACATCAGTTATCCCAGGTAAACTTCATTTAAACTTATAAAATTACAAATATTACGAGCAAACTCGAACTAATAAAAATGAGAAGAATTAAAAAATGTACATAAAAAATCAATTCTTTAAAATTTAAGCGTTTGTGAAAAATTTCCCAATGAGGAGATTTTCTTAGATTAGTTTTTATACGGAGAATCTACTGTATTGCAATTCCAGAGGTATGTTTCTAATTACTTTAATAAAGCATGTTAGGTTTCAAGTTTGTGTAAATTGCCATTCGATAAAATGCAATAAATTCAAAATCAATTTACTCACAGGTTCTTATCTCCAGTGTCGCCAGTTCATAAAACAGAATTTCCAAAAGACACTTACCTGGAAGAGAAATGAAAAGAATTGAGTCAACTGGGAAAACCCTTGAACTTTTTAAAACAATAAATCATTCGTGGAAACAATCAATATATGTCCAATGTTTGTTAGTTTACCATTGTTAGTCATCTTTATGATTGTTTGCGACCAGAACTCTTAATGTCCAATGTTTGTTAGATTGCGTTCATTGGTCTCCTTTATGCTCCTTTGTGACTAATACTGTTAACAATCAATGTTTGTTAGGTTGCGTTTATTGGTCTCATTTTTACTCCTTTGTGACCAATACTGTTAACAATCAAAGTTTGTTAGATTACGATTATTGGTAAGCTTCATGCTTTTTGTGACCAATATTGTCAATATCCCTTATTGGCTATATTATTATTATTGGTCCCATTTACGCTGCTTTTTGACCAATATTGAGTTATAATATCGCACGTTGTGCGGCATTGCTACTGCTAGTATAACTCACCAATAATCTGAAAGCAAAAAGCTTCTTAACTGAGCAGTAATAACGAGGAGTGGAACCTAGATTACGACAAACAAGTGTAAAACTTTTTAGGACTTCTAGAGTACAACATATGATACAAACCTTTCCTTGGAGAGACAATCCAAATTATATCTCCTAAGGCTTGTGAAAATTGTTTCGCCATCTGGACCTAGACTAGTGCTTTCCCTAAAAAGTTTTTTGCGAATTTCAAAATCTTTAATTCTTCAATTTACATTTACAAGGGAAATGGCCACCTGCCAAGGATGGGAGATTCGCATCTTCTAACATCGAGTGCGACTTTTTCCAGTTGAACTACACCGATATATATATATATATATATATATATATATATATGTGTGTGTGTGTGTGTGTGTGTGTGATAATATTATTAACAACCTATAATCGCCCTTTCTGAACTTTATCTCTCGTCTAGTAACACCATTCTGACGCCTTGGCGAGATGCTTCGCCTTTCCACATACTAACTTCCTCAGCCAATTCTGGCAACCTCTCTGACCTATATCTATTTTCGCGCTTTACGAGGTAGACACTGGACTGACTCGAAGTGAACAAGATGTGCAACTTTATTCATAATAAATACCTTTTTTTCTGAAGCTGACATTATTATTTTCTTTAATATCTTTATTATTGACTTTAATATCTCAGGAGATGTCCGTTCTGGACATTTCAAGAGATCGACAGAATTCGACACCATGAAATTGCTACAGAAATTACGACTGCGACTGCAAGTGAAGATGCCATTGTTCGACACTTTTAGTTTCGACTTCAGCCTGATCTAGCCATTTTTTCTGTCTCGGACTTCGCCATCTTAAATAAGAAAGTACCAGTGCTGAAACATCCCTGATTCAACTATAAATCCCCAAGAAGTACTTCAAGATTTTTTTATATGTGCACAATAACCATAAAAAAATTCATTTTCAAGAAAATAATTATGATTTCCGTGTGTACGCCGAACGCTGCACGGAAATCAGGGAAGCTCATATAAGCTATTTTTAAGTCCCCCATCAGAGTGTTTTACTCTTTAAAATGTTTACCTAAAGTGAAGTATTTTATTTTTAATTACAAAAGTTGGTGTAAAACAGGTCAGTTACTATATTATTTTTTTTTTGTAATTTCTATCATCATAAGTGAAGCAAGATGAATACTGCCAAAGTAAATGTGGATGAAGATGATTCCTTTAGAATTCCGAATGTTGAAACAGAAATTAACATTGTGTCCTTTGAAGATGGCACTATAGATATAGATTCATGGTCATCCTATTTCAACAAAAAATGTATCGAAGGAAACCAAGATGATGAATGGAAATTAAAACATTTTTCCCGATTTGTTAAAGGAAATGCACTTAACGTTTATATTCAAAATCGTTACCAAATTAATAATTTTACAGAATTAGTAACTGTGTTAAAAGAAAAATTTTTCATCCTTACTTTAACTACCATTAGTGATTTTGCAGGGCTAAAATTTAATGAAATGAAAACAATGATGATATTACAAAATATTTCAGGGGAAAATTAGAAATCGGAAAAAAGTTAAATTTAAGAAGTATATATATATATATATATATATATATATATATATATATATATATATATATATGTATGTATCGAAGGTATCGAATGTATATATATATATATATATATACATATATACATATATATATATACATATATATATACATACATACATATATATATATATATATATATATATACATACATACATATATATATATATATATATATATATATATATATATATATATATATATATATATATATACATATATACATACATATATATATATATAAGTTTACTCATTCACATAAAGATATTTTTGAATTTTCTATCTATTGTTATAGATCAGAAAAGCATAATGTTTATTTCTTCAATTAAATCTTCATGTGGGGGAATAATAATGTGTAGTCTTCAAAATTACTTTTTGAAACGGCTCAATTGTTTACTGTTATAAATCATCTAGTCTATACGCTGCTTGGCGTTACTACTCTCTTTTTGTTTCCACATCGTATTACTCATCTATAGTTTCTATCGCAAGCCGATCGAGCCAGAACTCCCCTGCAAGCCCAGGACCAGGCACACACACAAAAAAAAGGCAACGCACCTCGTCGGCCGTCACCAAATCATCGCAGTGCTGCTGAAATTCGATTTGCGGGGAAGTTTCCCTCAACAGTTTTGACAACATCCATTTTTCCTCGCGCCGCAATAACGCAGGTGTTTTTCTCTCTCCCGACCCAATCGATCCTGACAGCACCGGAGGACGTAACGAATATTAAAGGATAGGAGGACGCGACTGCACCCCCCACCCCCCACCCCGTTCAACCTAATTTTTCTGAGGAGGAATACTCGATGAGGTTACCCAACAACACGTCCACAGAAGGTGGATGTTTTTTTTTTATTATTATTTTACGAAATCTCGGACTTTGCTTGACGGATAGAAACTCGATTATCCGGATGAATCGGGGATTGCGAATAGTCCGAATATTGGGAAAACTTGGAGGAGTGCAGACGAAAAATATTTTCTTATTTTTTCTCTAAACTGAAATTGGAGCATAGTTTAGGTTATAAATTTGTTGTAATCGTTTCTTATACGTGACAACGGAGTAGGCGAATGACGAAAGACATTGGCTGACGCATTAGGGCCTGTTCGAGTCCGTTGCGTAGCGTTAAGGAAAAGATGACGTTGAGACGAAAATAAACCAATCATATGCCTCCAAACGATTAGCAATTAAATTTTTAACGCCTATGATTGGTTTATTTTCGTCTCGACGTCATCTTTTCCTTAACGCAACGCAACGGACTCCTATGTGAACAGGCCCTTAGTCAGTCATGGTTTCGAAGAAAAGGGCAGTTTGAAGGGGTGGACATGGTTAAGGGCA
This sequence comes from Dolomedes plantarius, assembly GCA_907164885.2. Lineage (NCBI taxonomy): Eukaryota > Metazoa > Arthropoda > Arachnida > Araneae > Dolomedidae > Dolomedes > Dolomedes plantarius. The sequence goes on along the minus strand of OU015503.1, from coordinate 116,035,200 downwards.
TAAAAAATCATTGGCTCTATGGCAGGGGTTCCCAACCTTTTTATAGTACCGCACCTGTACGTTGTAAACAATTTGATGACGTACCGGTAGACCCAAAATTTTGAAATGGGGAATAAAATGCAAGGGAGAACATTTGTAATAAAGACAAGTGACTTGGGATATATTTTTATTGCTAAACATATGCATAAAATATAATAATCACTTTAAAAAATATATAATTGGTGAGAAGGTTGGGCCAGTTTATTATTATCTAAAGAAGTAATATCGGGCTCAGTGTTTGTCAGTTTAAGGCGAAAATCCGATTCAATGTTCAGGAAAGATCTATATTTGGTTTTCATCGCAGAAAGTCCCTTTTCACATAAATATGGGGTCTCAAATGGCATTAAAAATTTTACTGCTTGGCAAGAAACTTCTCCAAATTTTTATGGGGTGGTCATAGATAACACATACAGGTGTAGACGGCATCTTTTGAGATTAGGTAAATCCCATTAAAGCATTACAACACACACAATGGATAAGAAATCCCACACTGAAATATTAAAACGTATGGATTATTAGTTATTATAGTCATTTCTTTTCTTTCTTTGTAATACAGATTTTTAATAGATTTTTGTTTTAAATTGTAAAATCATTCGCATACCGGTAGCTGCTTGTTCGCGTACCGGTATGCGTACAGAAGGTTGGGAACCACTGCTTTATGGAATGTATTGAATCGGTTCTGACCAAATAGAGCCGCTTAGTGGGCCCGCTTAGTGGCCCGCCTAGTTATATAAATATAAATATATATATTTATATATATATATATATATATATATATTTATATATATATATATATATATATATATATATATATATATATATATATATATATATATAAATATATATATATATATATATATATATATATATATATATATATATATATATATATAATATATATATAATATATAAAACTTTGATATTTAAAAACATAAAAAGAAAAAGTCCAAAACCGTACAGCAGCAGAATGAACAATAGAAAAATCCCACAGAAAGAATACTAATATGGAGATGTACCTAAGTGACCGGGGGGAGTTGTGACCACCCCTCTCCGATTAAACATGCTTATGTGCCGAGGCAACACTCTCGGTGGTCTGGTACATCCCCGAATTATAAATCAGTGTCTTTAGCCAAACTAACAGCAAGAAAAAAAGAAGTTGAACAATCTAACTAAAATGTACAACACAATAATGTCAACAAAAAAGACACTATAAATGAAATAAAATACTTAAAAAGAATATAGCCCAAAATTACCTATTGAGTTGATAACCAATATATAATATATAATATATATATATATATATATATATATACTGCTTAACATTTTTTCCTAAAAGAGAGAGATGCAATAGATTAGGGATGTGACATCGAAGTCGATGTTCTAAACATCGATTTATTGAAACCTATGTTTTTATAACATCGATGTTTTGTGCTCTATGTTTTACGTTGTCTCGATGTTTGTTTTTTTAATGAAAAAATACCATAATAAAAAAATATACCACGTAGCATAATTTTCACACTCAGTAAATGTAAGTCTGAATTCTGTAAAGGACGAATACAAAAGGGGGATTGATTCCTTAGAAAACAGACAAATGGCAATCAACAACCAATGAACCAATCAGAGCGCTTGGAATGTTCTTCACACTCTAGAACCTTCGATGGCGTTTTATTTTAAAAATAGTATATACGCGAGAGCAGCCATTTAATTTTTTCTTTTGTTCTGGTTTTATATAAGTTGACGTTAATATTATTAGTAAGATGCCTCCTAAAAGTACCGTTTGGAAATATTTTTGCTAAACCTCTGACAAATTAGCAAAATGCACTATTTGCCTTAAGTCCCTCAAAACTTCCGGCAATGCCACGAATTTATCTGGACATTTGAAAGCAAAACATGGCGATATTTACAACGAGAATTTTGAGTCATCCGTGTAGCCCAAAGCAAAAGCAACCAAGTTTATGTCATTTGTGTCAGCCCAATCAGAGAGTAAAATTACATCACCCCCTCCCCCCCCCCCCCCACACACACACACGACTAACCGAAGTAACATTAATGTTAGAGGTTACTAAACCGGTTTTTAAAAATAGATGTTCTAAAACATCGATGTTTAACCCATTAACCGCTGGTGTTGCGTTGACGCAACGGTCAAAATAAATGCGTATAAAATTTTAGCTATCAAATTAATTTTATGTTAACAGTAGTTTTTGAGTAGGGTTAATAATCGAATTGAAAAATATTTACCTTTAACTGTTCTTTTAATTAATTAACGAGTTCCAAACTTAGACAGATAGTTAAGCATTTTTGAACGAGAAGTTTCTGATCGTCTTTTTCACAGAAGAAATATAGGGAGACAAACGTGAGATTTAGGGGTGATTTATCTTTAGCTAAGGTCAAAGTTTATCAGAACATTCCATCAATCGGTTGATTTTGTTTGGGTGGGGGAGGAAGAAAAAACAGGTGTTGCGTTGGCGATATCGATAGTTTTTGGGCGATGTTTTATTAGCATCGATGTTTTAATATTGAATATCGATGTTTCAAAACGTCGATGTTTTGTTATCGATGTCGCATCCCTACAATAGATTACTACTATTTATTCAGCCCAAAAATGATACGTTACACCTGAGATACGATCTTATGGTAGCCGCCTATCGTTCGACCCTTATTTCCCCAAAAGATCCGGAAACATTTCACCAGGAACTCAAAATTCAAACTTCCGCCAAGAGGCGAAGAGCAGTATAAAAGCGCCGAGAAGCGTAAAAAAATCGGCCAGCGACATTATTATGTTCTCGGAATATATATGGGACCGGGGAGAAGAGAGATCCCATACAAGATATCCCGGATGAAGGGCTCAGCCGGGGGCTTAGCAAGTATCCCTTCGGCCCATTTTTATGGGGGCGAGATTGTCGCGTCGGTGCGTATTTGGGTTGAAGAAATTTAACTACTATATTCTACTAGAAACTAAACAAAAGGAGTGAGAAATCTTCAAAACGAAAGTGGTGCAAAGTTTAAATCATCTTTACATATTTTTTAATGAATTTAATATATTTACATATTTACAAGAAGACAATAATAGGCTGGAAAGCCTCTACATTAACTAAATTCGAAAGAATAGACATATTATGGGATCTTAATCCCTTTCAAAGAAATCTACATTCTAACAACCGATTCAACACTCTATATTAAGACAAGAACAAGCGAATTCTAAACATTTGAGAATAAAATCAAACCGATGGGCTTACAGCGCCATCTCTTGACATATTATTTCTCTACACACTCCCCACCTGAACTCTGATAGGAGTTCATCTACTCCAATACAATCATAAACAAAAAATTCCCATTTCTAAAAAGCAAAATTTCTAATCAATCAGATTTTTCAAAAATACAGTGCAAAAAAGAGAGAATAAACAATAGGTTAATACTTGAATTAAATCACATCAATATCAACAATACTTTTCAATATCTAGAGTATATAATAGGCATAAAGTTCTATCTAAAATAAAATAGGAAAGCGTTTAACAAATTAAAAAGTAATAGGAATTATTATTAAAATAAATGCAAATATAAAGAAAATTATTATTAAACAATTCAAATAGTGAAGTTTGAAACTTCAAACTTAAAAGAATAATAAACTAAAGAACATTTCAAATTATTCAATTCAATATTTAAGTAAAATAAAAAAGGATATATAAACGTTAGAGTTCAATATAGTTCAAGAGGATATAAGTGTTGTGCAGTTCGTTTCAAAGTCCCATTTCCAGTTTTTAATTCATAAGATCGAACTTTACCGTCACGTCCAGGAACGGCTTTAATGATTTTACCTAGTTTCCATAACAGTTTGTTTTTGCTATCTCCTTGAATCAGCACAACATCTCCTAATTTTAGTTCGGGTTGAAAGTCAGGATTTTTTAAAGAATGGGCGGTTCTAAGGTCTAACAAATATTGCTGTTTCCATTTACTCCACAACTGTTTTAACAGCAATTCTTGATAGCGTTTTCTTTTTAAGAGAGTCTTTCTTGTTGTTTCGATACCGATGATTTCAGCGAAAGTCAAAGGGTACGTAGGATCAGTTCGTCCAAAGTTCAGGAAACACATTGGAGTCAAGGGTTGTGGCTCATCATTTTCATTATAAACGTAGCTCAAAGGTCGTGAATTAAGAACAGTTTCTACCTCGACGAGTAGAGTAGACATTTCTTCGAAGGTCAACAACGCTTTTCCTATAACTTTTCTCAAACAGTTTTTGACGGATCTTACGAGTCTTTCATAAAACCCTCCCCACCATGCGGCTCGCTCGATGATAAACTTTCACTGAGTTCTCTCTTTGGCAATGAAATTTTTAAACACATCATCTTCTAAAATTCTAGAAAAGTTCTCAACTTCTTTTTTAGCCTTCTTGAAGGTTTTTGCGTTATCAGAATAAATGATTTTACAGTTTCCCCTTCTACTCAAAAATCTGCGAAATGCAAGTAAAAATGATTCTGTCGACATGTTTGAAACTAGTTCCAGGTGTATAGCTCGGGTTACAGCACATGTGAATAATGTGATGTATGATTTTTGAGTATCCTTTGAATTCTTTACGTAAACCGGTCCAGCAAAATCAACTCCACAAACAGCAAATGGGGGTGATTCAAGGATTCTGTCTTTAGGTAAGGGCGCTGTCATCTGGTCTGCAGGTTTGGCTGAATATTTTTGGCAAATTAAACAACTTTTTATAGTCTTTTTGACTAACTGACGTCCTTTCGGGACCCAGAAGCGAGATCTAACTTTAGCCAAAGTTGCAGCAGTCCCTCCATGCATTGTCTTCTCGTGTTGTTTACGTACAATTAAATAGGTCAATCTAGAATTTTTAGGCAGAATTATTGGATGCTTATTACCTAGTGTAAAGTCAGAAAATTCTAATCTTCCTCCTAATCTCATGATTCCCTTTTCATCAATATATGGGACAAAGTTGTACAGAGGGGAGTTCTTGTCAATCGGTTTACCTTCTATTAAGGATTTATATTCTTCGGCAAAAAACGTTTTTTGTTCAGACCGAATCCAGAAATTTTCGGCTTCTAATAGTTCTTCTGTTTTTAGAGTTCCCTCAACACTACTACATTTTCTCAATTTTGAAACGAAGCGTTTTATCCAAGCGGTGACCCTCAACAGTTTCTCTAAATTACTATATTTTGATAAGTCAAAGAGGTCATCAATATTTACGGTAGTACATTCAAGCTGATGTACATCAGTAGATTTTTTCCGATATTCAAGTTTGGTTTCGTCAATTGTGTCTGTAAGGTCTAATTTTGGCCAAAGATCAGGAGAGAGCTGAAGCCACCGTGGACCTTGGGTCCAAATGGGTTCATTCGTTAATTTAGATATTTTCGTTCCCCGAGATACGAGATCTGCAGGATTGTCCACCCCTGGACAGTAATGCCAATTTTGAGGCGGGGTCAATTTTTGAATTTCCTCGACACGATTCTTTACGAAGGGTTTGAAAGTTGCCGGTTGTTTTCTGATCCAAAAATAAACAATTGTCGAGTCTGTCCAAAAAAAGCAAGGTATATTTAACTTTATCGATTTCAAAATATTGTTACTTAACTTTGCTGACAATAGTGCTCCCATCAACTCCAATCTAGGCAAAGTGAGAGCTTTTAGTGGAGCTACCCTATTTTTAGAAGCAACGAAGGCAGTTTTAATTTCATTATTGTTTGTTGTGAAACGTAAGTAGGCAACTGTACCATAGGCTTTCGTGCTTGCGTCTGAGAAGCAATGTAATTCGATATTTTGGACATCAAAGTTCGAGAATTTGAAAAAGTAATGACGAGGGATAGAAAATTCGGCCATTTGAGGAATCTCCTCACACCAGTTTCTCCATTGGGAGGTTAAATCTTCTGGCAGTGGTTCATCCCAATCTATACGCGATGACCAGATCCTTTGTATCAAACACTTTATTCTAACAGTGAAGGGTCCTAAAATTCCTAGAGGGTCGAAAATCCGACCCAACACCTGTAGGATAAATCTTTTTGTTTCTATAGGTTTAGACAAAAATGACAATAGACTTCGAACATCAAAATACAACAGATCGTTAGAATTATCCCACGCCATACCTAGGACTTTAAATGGGAGATTTTCTTTATCAAAAGTTTCGGGATCTTCATCTGAAACGATACCTTCCTTTATCCACAGTTCATGTAATTCTTTCGAGTTAGTACGAAACTTATGCAAATGCATACTAGCTTCTTTGAAAATTTTGATCGATTCTAGAGTCGTAGTCAAAGTTTCTCTGACTGTCAGCTGACTTCCGATTGCGTCATCTACGTAAATATTGTCATCTAAAAGGTCCACAGTTGTAGGATAGACTTCTCTATATTTTTTCAGGTGGTATCTAATAGTCGCTGCCAACAGAAACGGAGAACAGTTCATCCCAAATAACACTCGAGTAAATCTATATATATTAGGGGGGATGGTTTCATCAGAGGGAATTTCGGAGAATAGAAATCTAGTTACATCTCGGTCTCTTTCATCTATGAGAATTTGTAGAAAGGCCTGTCTGATGTCTGCAGTGAATGCAATAGGATTATATCTAAACCTTAATAGGATGTCGAATATCTCAGGGTACAAATTGGGTCCTACATGAAGACAGTCATTTAAGGAATTCGAGCCTGGGGGATGCGATGACGCATCAAAAACAATACGTAATTTGCTCGTGGTTCGATTCTCGCGTATAACTTCCCTATGTGGCAAGTAAAATGTAACGTTTTCTTCACCTTGAACATCTGTTACTCGTTCTATGATATTTTGATTTAAGTAATCTTGTATTACATTTTGATATTCAAAAAATAGATCTGGATTTCTTTTAAACCGTTTTCTAAGTCGATCGAACCTTTGTTCTGCGATTTCCCAGTTATCATTCAAATCTGAAGTGTCATGTTTCCAAGGTAATCTAACTTTGTAGCGAGAATTTTCGTATGTTATATTGGATTCGAAATGTTTAAGTGCTTCATTTTCGGTTGAATCTAAATTTTCTTTTTCACTAATAAGTCCTGAATTTTCTAGACTCCAAAATTTTGTTATTTGTTTAGAAATTAGATCTTCCCCTACAATAACATTGAATGATAGAGAGACTTCATTCTGACTCTCCCTTCCTTGTAAACACCAACCGAAAATAGTCTCTACTGCGACAAGATTTTTATTCAAACGCTTAATGTGTCCCATGACAATATCATAATAATAGTCTGCTCCGATTAAAATGCCAATTGATTCTTCACTATCGAGGGAATCTGCGAGTATCAAATTCTTTAGTTGTCGAATTTGTCTAATTTCTTCTAATCTAGGAGTCGGAAAGTTTGAGCCTGAAATTTGATCCGTTACTAATAATTCAACTTCTATTCTAGAGTCAGAAGAACTTTTATGTTCCAAACTCAATTTAACCACGTCATAATTTCTTTGAATAGGTGTGGTGTTCCCAAAGGTGTAAACAGTTAATTTTTCTTTCCTAGTTACTTCGAGATTTAATTTGTTAGCTAATTCGCGTGTGGCGAAACTTTTCATGCTACCCGTATCAAGAAGGAGCCTGGCAAACATTTTTTCTTTTCCTGCTTTAATTTTTATCGTGCAGGTCTGCAGAAGTATCACATTGTTAACATGCGAAACGGCGGAAACAATTTTTTCACTTCGTGGTTCAACATGTGTTTCAATTTTTGAAATTGAAGAAACCTCACATTTATCAGCTTCCGAATTTTTGACTGCCGTGTTTGATTTAAAACATATACCTTCATAGTGTTTGCCCCCACAGATCCTACAAGCCTTTGTTTGTCGATAAGGGCAAAATGCAATTTTATGTTTCAAAGACGTGCACAAAAAACATCTATTGCTCTGCTTTAAAATGTCTCTTTTTTCATTTACTGTAAACACTCCGCAGTTTTCCGATAAGTGTTCCTGAGAACAAAAAATACACTTCCGGTTTGGTAATGTTGTCGCAATAAATTCATGTGTGGTAACCGACGGTTTTTGTTTTGAATATTTGTTAAAGTCTTTTCTTTTAACATTAGAATTCCACGTATACTTTGAGTCAAATTTGTTATATGTGTTCTTGGATTCCAGAAATTGTTTTGATTTGTGAGAAAGCGACAAACAGGAGATTTTTTCCCGGGATTCTATCTCAGTCCGTAAAAATTTGAGAAAATTGTCTAAATTAAAAGTTCGACTATCTATATTAGTACGATGGAACTCCAAAGCAATATCGTTGGGAATGGTTTTCAACAAAACCGGAATTAACATGTTAGAATAGGATTCTTGTTTTACATCGAGAGAGGAAAGACTTCTAATTTGAACATTTATTGTGTCATACAATTTTCTTAATTTTGTTACATCATTCGAGTTTTGTACAGGGTTTAAATTCAAGAGATTTGACATATGCATATTGATTATCAACTGGCTTTGACCAAATCTATTGGTAAGAATCTCTACAGCCGAATCATAATTGGATTCTGAAATCGAAAATCCATCAATAGAACTTGCTGCATTTCCACCTAAATACGATTTTAAATAGTTGAACTTCTCTACTTTTGAAAGCGTTGTATTTTCATGAATTGTAATTTTAAATGAATTCCAAAAGTTGCTCCATTCATTACAATCGCCATAAAACTTTTGTATCGACATTTTGGGTAATTTAACATTACTTTCAGATTCTGAATGCGAGTCGCTAGAAATATTTTTAGAAATATTTAAGTTCAATTTTTGAGATTCGACGTTCTTGAAATAACGTTTGATTTTTGATTTCGTTATTATTATTGTATCACTATATTCCATGGAAGTTACAATATCTAATTCTAATTTACCATCCTCATTTTTAATCAAACTTTGGATTTTTTCATCTAAATCCCGAATTTCTATCTCTTTCGAACTTAAAAGTTCAAAACAATCATCCAATCCTGATTTATCCTGGTCTTCAATCAATTTATCAACATTTTTAACGATATTCGTGATGGAAGAACGTAAAGTAGCTCTTCTTTTGTTTAACGCCTTGACATCCATAATAAATAAAGTATCAAAAACTTTACCTTTGGCAGTTTTCGCATAAAATGCTATCCAATTGCTTGAAAATATCACGAACACACAACGATTACTAAATATTTTTACTCTATACTAAACTATTAGGTTCCCGAGACCGATGCACCATGAAGAAATTTAACTACTATATTCTACTAGAAACTAAACAAAAGGAGTGAGAAATCTTCAAAACGAAAGTGGTGCAAAGTTTAAATCATCTTTACATATTTTTTAATGAATTTAATATATTTACATATTTACAAGAAGACAATAATAGGCTGGAAAGCCTCTACATTAACTAAATTCGAAAGAATAGACATATTATGGGATCTTAATCCCTTTCAAAGAAATCTACATTCTAACAACCGATTCAACACTCTATATTAAGACAAGAACAAGCGAATTCTAAACATTTGAGAATAAAATCAAACCGATGGGCTTACAGCGCCATCTCTTGACATATTATTTCTCTACAGGGTAACGCTTCCATTTTTATGACAGGTTCTTACTCGCGCGGGTCTCTCGGACAAGCAGTTTTTTTAAAGCTCTGAATCGCATTTTCTCATGTTTTCGATCGTGGGAAGGGAGAGATGTACTGCGTGGAAGTTCAAACAGAAGAGTTCCACCAAAACCTTCCTGGTCTCTTCGTATGTGTGTGGGAATATACTGTCCGACCACAGAACGAAGAACCACGGTTGGCATAGTGCCAAGACGATTCTATTCACCTTGTAGGTAAGGCTGCTGAGGAAGGAGGGGGAAAAGTCTCGTATTCTCTCGACATTCTTTAGAATTGGTTACTAACTGCATTTGCTTGCTTTTTCCTCGTCTGTTATTTTGATTATTATATTAAAATTAATGGATCCTTCACCCAACACAACTGCTAGGAATAAACCGTTCCGTAGTGATTGTAAACGTATAATACACAATGTAATTAAATTGTGTGATAAAGAAGCACTAGAAGGAAATGTGAAATGACCGAGATATCAATGTCCAGTGTATAAAGAATACGCAGAGAAGCAAAGGGTGAAGAAACTCCAAAATTTGAATCTCCGAGGAAACGTCAGAAAAAAAGAACCACCGAAAACGTAGCTTTAGATAATTTTGATTGCGATGTAATTCGAAGAACAATTCATGAATTTTATGCTGTCCATAAAATAGTACCAACAATTCAATAGTATCAACAATAGCTCTCATGTTGTTTCATTAGAAAATATATTATTGGAAAAGGGATGGTGTGATTGAATATTTGGTTGATCCTCTGCAAATAGATATTTCAGACACGGACAGTGATTCGGATATTTCATCAGATGAATATTAGATTTTTCATTGATTTTATTTGATAGTTTTTGATACAAAAATAAAAAAAAAATTTTTACCGATCACTGATGTATTTTTTCTGCAGCTCTTATAAATATCACAGTGAATGTAAATATACCATTTTTTAAATTAATTTAATTTACAATAAAATGCATTTTTTAAATCTAGATTTTTAATTATCATAGAAGACTGAAATTATAAATTTGTATCTCATATTCACACTTCGATTGTTTATAAAATTATGAGAAAGATCTTAAATTCATTTTATATTTTTTATTGCTAATCACAAAAGATTGAAAATTTTGAGTTGTATATCTTAATTATTTCTGCAATATGTAAAACTGTGAATCAAATATATTATTTTTATTGCATTATATATATATATATATATATTTATGTTATTACAATATATCACTTAAAAATGGAATTTTTCAAACCCTCATTTTAATATGTTTTTCGGTTTTTATTTATACATTCAATCAAAAGAAAAATTCTGAAAAAGAAAGTTGGTTGAAAACATTCTTTCGCAGTTCTTAAACAAACACATCCGTAAATATCCACTCCTATAACACTCCTATTTTTTAAATAGATTTGCTTCTTTCTTTTCATTATTTTGAAAGTATTATTCACATATTCGATCAAAAATAAAGTTTTAAAAATAACTTTAAATTTGCGGACAAAAAGCAGTCTGAAATACATTCCGTATTTCATAAACAAACACATCCGAAAATATGACGTTTTCCCCTATTTTCTGAGTAGACTAGCTTTTCTCGCGCATGCGTAACAGCTTCCAGGGACCTCGCTTCCGTGGTCGGACTGTATATATATATATATACAGCAACCAGCGCTTATAGTGATCAGTGGTTATAAGAATCAACCGTTTATAAGAACCAATATCGCAAAAACAAAAACAAATGTATTATTTCCATGTTAAAATTTTCGCTATAAAGAATCAATCCACCGGTTTTAAGAATCAGCTTAAACTCTTCGCTTACCTTTCATTTTTCCAAAAAAACCACTTAAACTCTCAAAAGGCACGAAGTTCTTTCTTTATTTTTTTTTTTAAGAAAGAGTGATAAGATGGGATGGAATACAGTCGTAAAATGCATCCCTTTCTTTGTTAGACATAACATAATAGTTTCTCCTTAAACGCTTTAGCACAACACTGGCCTATTAGCTTGACCCGGGGGCATCTCTACCAGTCCGGGTCCGATTTCACTTTTCTCCACTGACAAACAAAGGCAGGGACTCTTTTTTCCCCACCTCAAACATCCTTATTGCGGCTTCCTGGACCCTGAAACACCTAAATCTTCGTCGAAGTGTCCACAATCACTTAGGCAAAAGTGACATTAATAGATTCAGCACGTTATCAAACCGTGAAACGTAAGCTACAAGGTGAATCTTCGTCTGAGACTATTGGTTTTGAAAGAGATATAAACAGACTCATGAAAACTTCATTACGTCAAACTACCATAGAAAACTTTTTCTTGCACCCTTCCTGTAGTTTAAATGTTAAACTGTTAAGCAGGTATGTTGTACCAAATATTGGATTTTTTTCTTCTCTTATTATAATCATGTGTATCCACTTATAGGTCAAGAAATTAAGTTGTATTTTTATAATTATAAACAATAATTTTAATAAAAGATAATTAACGTAAATAAAAGCGTATTTTATGGTAAATTATCTAATATATGTATATATATAGATGTGTGTGTGCCTGACCAAAAACCTAAATTTCGGCTATAAGAATCAACAGCTTATAAGAATCAAAAACCGTAATAACAAACGTGATTCTTATAAGCGGAAATCACTGTATATGTATGTATGTATGTATGTATGT
>OU015503.1:116015476-116017976 GCA_907164885.2 Dolomedes plantarius | reverse complement strand
AATGTACATATATATATATATATACCCGGTATATATATATATATATATATATATATATACCGGGTGTCCCAAAAATGACCTACGATTTGAAAAACCAATTAAAGAAAAACGGATGGTGATAGAAATGTACGGTTTGCTGCATTCTGCTTAGGTAACCAGGGAATTTATTCTCACCAATTTTCAAAATTTAGTTGCAAAGTTCGTCAACAGATGGCGCTGCTGAGTGGTAAAAACTATAAAGCAATGTTTCAAAGCAAGAAGCATACGCAAATTGGCATGGATTGGCCTCCCTATTCGCCAGGTTTGACGCCATGGGTTTTTTTCCTTTGGTGGTACCTGAAATACCAGTTGCATCGTCACAGTCCACAAACTGTAGATGAACCGGAATACTACATCTCTGCTGCTTGTCAGAACATTCAAACTGAAATGTTTGCACGCGAGTCTGCGAATTTTGACCTCAGACTGCACCCTGTTGTTGCTGCAGTGGTTATTTCGAAAACATTGTTTTATTTTTTCCCAGTCAGTAGCGCCATCTGTTGACGAACTTTGTAACTAAATTTTGAAAATTGGTGAGAATAAATTCCCTGGTTACCTAAGCAGAATGCAGCAAACCGTACATTTCTATCACCTTCCGTTTTTCCGTTTTTCTTTAATTGATTTTTCAAATCGTCGGTCATTTTTGGAACACCCGGTATATATATATATATATCCTGTATCCGGTAAAACATCAAATCTCCGACAGCGGTGCGGCCGGAAAAAGACCTTGAATGAACGGAAGCGTTGACGACTGACGAAAATCCTTAAAGGGACAGTGGACTTTCAAAATTGTGAAATTTGTCCGAAAATTAGAATTTTTTAACATTTTATTGAATTGTGAAACTAAATACGAGTAGGAATGTGTTGCAAAAAGAATTTTTAATTTCCGTGATTACTTTTCTAGCTATAAGCATTTGTATTTGTAAACAAAGTTGCTGAAGTAGAGTTTCATTTGAATTTTGTTATTCATCATTGTACACGATACTGGTACAATTATGAGAAATCTTGAAAAGCTAAAATATATTTATCTAAATCTATGTCTAATTGAAGTACTATTGCATACATATGTATACGGTAAGTGATATTTATTTGTTATGTAGTAATTTAATTTAGATATTATGTGGTTACTAATAGCAATAACTTTAAATGTATTTTTCTCAAAATAAAAATTTTCACGTCATACGAATATTCAAACTGCTCCAGGCGCATTTCTAAAGATCGTATTGCTTTGAAGTTTTATATACTTAACAGTATATAAAATAAATCTTATTGAAAAAAATTATGCTTCGTAGCTCAGAATTTCTAAACTTTGTACTTGAAAAGATGATTTATAGGTATTTTGCGTAATAAAAAGGGTGTTTTCACTACAACTATTTTTTTCTCTTTATATTTTTAATGAATGTTTAAAATAAGCAACAAGATTCATTGTTAGTTCTATGAGGTATCCTCTAAATAAAAATTACCATATTATATGCAAAAGAAATGCGCGTGGGACATTTTTAATTAGGCCAATTATTGATATAATTATTAATTCATAATTCATAAATTATTAATACTTCATCATTAAATTTTAACCACTTTTACATGCTCGTATTTATGGTACTGATCACATATTCAAATTTCAAGAAAATCCATTCAAAACAAAAAAAAGTTAGGTTTGAAAGTCCACTGTCCCCTTAAACGAGATAGACGTGCAACAATTCCTCAAATTGCTGCTTATTTCATTGCTGGGGAATGAACAAGTGTCAGCGTATGAACTTTTAAACGGACCGTCATGGATACGGGCTTTTGGAGCCACAGGCCCACTCGTGTATCGTTGCTAACTGCGCGGCACAAAGCTTTATTCCTCGCCTAGGCCCGCCAACACATCCATTGGACTGTTGATAACTGGAAACACGTTGCTTGGTCGAGTCTCGTTTCTCATTGTATCGAGTGGATGGACGTGTACGGGTATGGTTTTGTTTGGTTTCGAGCGCTACGGTCAACTTTTTGCTACACGAGGGCTAATTATACCGGGACCTACTGTTTTAAGCCGATTCCGAACGGCTACAAACATCCATGCCAACAGTGGGACTCGAACCCACAGGATCTGAATCGAATGCCAACGCCCTGTGACAACCTCATGAATCCATGGACCGTAGAAGCTGGTGGAGCCTCTGTGATGGTGCGTATGCAGTTGGCGTGATATGGGACCAGGGCCACCCAGAGACTTTACGGGGCCTGGGGCAAACTTCTGTTGGGGGCCCCAAGAAATCTGATTAATCGAATAATTTTTTTTATTTTTTGGGGGGGGCCCTTTTTTCAGGAGATTATTTTGAATTTTGAAGTACGGTATAAGTTTCAGAATTTTCTTTCGGAGGAAATCTAATAAATAATTAAAAAATTTTTTGGGGCCCCTCCGGCAGTTGGGGACTGGGGCAAAGTGCCCCAGTTGCCCCCCCCCCTCTGGGCTCCCCTGTATGGG
>OU015503.1:116005476-116010476 GCA_907164885.2 Dolomedes plantarius | reverse complement strand
TACAAAATATCGTCCACAATGGTACCACGAACGCAAATCCTGGTCGATTAATATGTCGAAAAACGGCATTTGGTCCGACGAATCATTGTTCACATTGTTCTTCGCAACAGGACGTGCGTATGTCTGGAGAACACCTACACAAGCGTAAGATTCTTGCTGATCCATCTCAACTGTCAATCATGGAGGTAGATCTGTCAGGGATTGGGATGGCATCTCATGGTTTTCTTCAGACCCTATTGTAACTCTAAAAGGGAGATTGAATGGGAATGACTATGTTTGTCAATGAATTTTAGCTCACTATTCCATCCTATAGTGCAAACATTGTTTCTTGCAGAGGATGGTGCTCTCCAGTATGATAATCCCTCTATACATACAGCTAAATCTACCAAGTATTGGTTTGAAGAGCATGAAAAAGAAGTCAAATATCTTATCTTGCCCTGTACAATCCCCCCACCATATATCATCCAACCACTGTAAATTGTATAAGCGGATAGAGCTAGGTATCGATATCCATCACAGCATCTCTACAGGAACTTTCATGATTTTTCCCTGAAGAATGGAATAATATATTCTTAACCACTGTTCATGACTTGTGTAATCCAATTCCAAGGGGAATCATGTGGTATTACACTACAAAGGAAATCCTCGCTGTACTAATAAAGGTTTTCATGATGTTTCTTAGTGTTTCCATTATTTTGATAACCACCTGTATATATATACATATATATATGTATATATATATATATATATATATATATATATATATATATATATATATATATATATATATATATATATATATATATATATATACATACATATGCATTTATATTTGTGTGTGTATGTAAGTAAAAATTATGACAAACTGAAAAATGGTACAGGAAAATCTGTCTATGCAGTAACGATAGGCTTTTGACAACGAAAATTCAAGCAACGAAAAATAAAAAAAACTGTATATATATATATATATATATATATATATATATATATATATATATATATATATATATATATATATATATATATATATATATATATATATATATATATATATATATATATATATATATATATATATATATAAGTAAAACAAAATTCTCACGAACTTTGAAAAATTGTAGTGGAAAAACTGTGTAAGTGGTAATGATAGCACTTTGACACCCGAAATTCAGCCAATAAAAATAAAATATCCGGTTCGCGATTTTTGAATTAAGTTCCAAGGCGTTATTGGATTCAATTCGTCATTTTTATACCCTTTGTTAAACGTCGTCCGTGCATATCTCTATGACTTCTTTTATCGCAAGTTTTGACGAACTTGCAAAAGGCTTAAACACTAATATGTCATAGTGAAGACAATAGCACCTCACTCCAACATAATGAAACCCTCTCTTGAAAACCTCCAAAGCCCTGATTGCTCTAAGTGTCGTTATATCATTAACTTTTATGCTTTAGAAAACGAATGAAATGTAGATCTGTCAAACTTATGACAATTGTACCTTAGTCCTATGTAATGAAACCTTGTGTTAAGCGTCGTCAACGCACTGATTACTCCATGACATGGTTCATCGGACATTTCAGCAATCTTGCAAAATTTTGACCAACTTGACAAAGTGATGACATTAGTACCTACACTACTGGCCAAAAGTATTGAAAGTTTGAGAAATCTAACATTTTTTCAAGAATAAGACCCCCAAAAATAATATTTTTTCAATTAAACTGATTTTTTTTAATTGCAAATGTGGTGGAGAAGTTTCAAGATATTGTGTCATACTTGGTGATGCAATCTTTACCAACTATTGGGTCATCCTGGATGTTTATTATGAAAACGAGCCGACTGCAATGAATTTCATTTAGTTTGTTGCTTTGCTGAAGTGCGTACCCCTGCGCATTGCTTTTAAAATTAAACTGCGCTTTTCTTTTAAAATGTGTAAAGTAACTCCTCGGAAGCGCCAGGCTATTATTTTAATGCATCAATAAAGTACAAGGTGAGCCCATAAAGTAACCGTTGGTCCCATGAAAAGCGCAAAATCGGGGTTCCACTGTATATACAAGGTTCTCCCATAAAATAAGCGGACAATTTTTTATAAATAAGAAAATATTACTCACCTTCAAATAAATTTATCTCCTTCAAAATAATCGCCAAAGGGGTCTATACAATTTTTCCAACGTTTCTTCAAGTCATCGAAACACTGTTTATAGGCGTTGGAACCAAACGTTCGCAAAATACGCGTAATATTTGATTTGATATCCGAGATACTTTCAAATCTCTGTCCATTCATGGGCATCTTAAGATTCGGAAAAAGGAAAAAAACCAGTTGGCGATAAGTCGGTAGAATAGGGTGGGTGATTTATCACTGTAATTGAATGCTTAGCAAGATATTGTTGTACAGAAATTGCTGTACGGGGCCTATCATTATCGTGTGAAAGAAACCATTGCCCAGTATCAAACAGTTCCTTCCTAACTCGCCTTATCCCGTTTCTTAATCGAAAAAGCACCTCCTTTTAAAAATACTGATTCATTGTTTGGTTTTCAGGAACAAATTCGTGGTGAATAAATCCTTTGTAATCAAAAAATGCGAAATCCATGAAAGGACAGAGATTTGAAAACGTCTCGGATATTAAATGAAATATTTCGCGTATTTTGCGAACGGTTAGTTCCAACGCCTATAAACAGTGTTTCGATGACTTGGAGAAACGTCGGAAAAATTGTATAGACTCCTTTGACGATTATTTTGAAGGTGAGTAATATTTTTCTTATTTATAAAGAAATTGCCCCGTTACTTTATGGGCACACCTTGTATTTCAAATGTTAGAATTTCTCATAGGTGCGGCTGCAGTGAGTCGACTGTTTCACGCCTCATAAAGAGATTTAAAACAGAAGGAACAGTGGATAAGAAGCCTAGAAGTGGTCGTCCGAGGTTATCTTCGAAACGTACTGATGCTTCATTGACACGATTATGCCGAAAAAATAGGTTTGCAAGTTCTGCTACACTTGCAAGAGAATGGAGTGAGTCGACTTCTGCCATTGCTAATTCCGGAACAGTTCGCAGGAGGCTCCGTGAAGCTGGTTTCAAGGCGCATGTGTCTAGGAAAAAACCAGTTCTGAGCAAAGCAATGCGGAAAAAACGATTGGACTGGGCCAAGGTTCACAGAAATTGGAGTATTTCGAAATGGAGATGTTTTGTTCAGCGACGAAAGTCGGTTTCTTTAATGTCTGACATACCTGCCCACGTTTGGTTTAAACCAAAAGAGAGCATGAGTCCAGACTGCCTGGTTCTTACAGCAAAACACTCAGAAAGCCAAATGATGAAGGGCTGCATGTCATATAAGTCAACTGGACGACTCCATTTTGTACAGGGAACTATGAAGAATGACCAGTATATTAGTGTGCTGAAGGATCGATTGCTTAGTGCTCATGGCATGTTCCAAAGGCAGAAATGGGTATTTCAGCAAGACCTAGCACCCTGCAATACATCGTAAAAGGGCAAGAAAAACTTTAAAAGTGAATTAAATTTCATTAGAGTTCAATTCTGAACTCTAAATCAAAACTTTCCTTATTTTAGGTTCAGGCTGAATTTGCAAAACATGGTATTAATGTTCTCCCATCGCCAGGAAACTCGCCAGATTTAAATTCTGTTGAGAATTTAAGGAGTATAATTGGACGGAAAATATCTCAAAATCGTCCCAGAACAAAACTAGAGATTCAGGAAACAATAACTAAAATTTGGCACCATGAAATACCGAAAGAAGGGTTGCAAAACCTTGTGGATTCCATGCCTAAAAGAGTGGCTGTTGTGATCAAAGCCAGAGGCAGCCAAATAACATATTTAATGCTTTTCGGTTCAATTGCCCTCATTTATTATCTTTTCTGCTCAGAAGAACTTGAAATTGTTTATTTATTTCTATTTATTCCGGGGAACCAAAATGGATTCCGATTTCTGATAACCTGTACATTTATTGTATGCTATTTTTTATAAAATTAAATAATTATTTTTGTTCAATAACTTAATCATGTCTTGTCTTTAAACTAATTTAATATATTGACATTAAAAAATATCAGTTACATTGAAAAATATTATTTTTTGGGCTTATTCTTGAAAAAACGTTACATTTCTCAACCTTGCAATACTTTTGGCCAGTAGTGTAAATCCCATACAATGAAACCCTCCATTAAACGTCGCCAAATAAACTGATTGCCCTTTAAATTTTTGGGACCTTGCAAAGGACTAAAACGCAAATCTGTCAAAGTGATGACAATAGCACTTCCGTCCTATGTAATGGACCCCCCCCCCGTTAAACATCGCCAAGGCAAAGCTACAAGATCTGTTCCATCGGGAATTTTTGGCGAACTTGAAGAAGCCTGAAACGCCAACCTGTCAAAGTGATGACAATAGCACATCAGTCCTATATAGTTACAAGATAAAAAGAACTTTTTATATACCATTTTTTTAAATTTTCTGTTGAATCATATAAACTTGACAATTCTAAGTATTAAGGGGATGGTGGACTTTCAAATTACCAAAAATCGAGCAAAAATTGGAATTTTTTTGGGGGGGTGTATTAATATTTTAAAAACATGTAAATATTGGAATGAAATGTATTTAAAATGTGTAGTGAAAAGAAAAATGAAAAATTGGTGGCTTTAGAGTAGTAAGTATTAAAGGTAGATAAAAAATTATCTTTTAAATGACTTTTTCTCAAAATGAGAAATTTCTAGATTTGCAAGTCTTAAAAATGCTCCTCGCGTCATAATTTTTGACGAAATTTTATGAAATTTATAATAAAGATTCCTGTAATACATCGAAATAAAGTTATGTATCCATTTTAGGATTCGAGGTCATTTAGGTTATAAAAGTTTAACTTTAGTGTAGAAAATTACAAAAATTTCGCGAAAATTCAGAGTAGAAGCATAAAAATATTTTCTAAAAATTAACTATTCAACGAAAGTACAAAAAAATACATAACTTTGTTCAGAAAGTATTTATGAGCAATATAAATGC
>OU015503.1:115950476-115987976 GCA_907164885.2 Dolomedes plantarius | reverse complement strand
CTAAGATTCTTTCAGTCTTTAATCGAGAGATGAACCGCACCGATCAGCACCTGGGTATTTCCTTCCACTGATCTCGTTGATTGCAGCTTCTGGACCTCTCTCTTGTACCCTGTTGTCAAGCATACGTATATATTTGTTGGTTTGGCGGCAGTGTCCGACGCTTTTCGCGGCTATAGACACTGGTCAAACGAACGGTCATCACTTCAGCTCCCCACAGGTCGCATTTAGGTACAGATATGTTAGACACACCTCGTTGCCAAGTTGGCGATTTTTTAAAGTTTGGCGATTTCGGGAAGTTTGGCGATTTTGTGTGTGATGTGGCAGCATGCGATTTGACGTGATTATTTATGTTTTGTGGCAACCCAGTTTGAACGGCTAGTTGTGTGTGTTTGTTTATGTGATATAATATGGCGGTCATGTTGTTACGAAATATTAAAGACGTATTTTGGATAGTATTAGATGTAGATTTAACTTTGGTGTTGCCAATTTGTGTTTTTGTTGCTTTTAGGATTTTGTTGCCAGATTCGGGTGTGTCTTGTGTTTTGCGTCATTTATAGGCTCCGTGAATGGTTTTTTTACCTTCTTTAGTGTAGTAATATTATGTTTTTGCAACGGTTTTTGAATGTTTTTGTTCTATGTTTGAATTTGCCTCTTAAGTTTCAGCTAGGAAGCAGCTTGGATACAATAACCTGGTTGTATATTTCAATTTATTTTTGTTCATTTATTTAATATCTGTGCAGTATTTTGTGTAATTTAGAAATATCAGGGGATTTTAGTGTCTAAAATAGAGGCGATATAATGGAAATAGATCGTTTTTTATATTTTATTGTGAACACTTATGTTTTTAAAATTGAATTTGTGCTGTAATATATGTTTAATGAAGAGATATATATTTAACCAAGGTGTTTTTTATGTTTATTTAAATTAGTTATTATTAGTTGCATTATACTGACTTTTTTAGCGGGGGGGGGTTGGGGGGAGGCAGCCCCTCCCACCTAACAAATTTCTCATTAATTTTAAGCTTTTAGTTTTTGTATTTATGCAGACGTTTTTAGATATATATTTTAAATACTGCCGTTTTTAGATTTTTTGCATATGTTTTAAAGTAGCGGTTGAGCATTTTTGTTTAGGTTTTGAAGTTTAATTCAGCCGTTTTTAGATATATTTGCGTATGTTTTAAAGTAGTGTTTGAGCATTTGTGTTTAGGTTTTGAAGTTTAATACAGCCGTTTTTAGATATTTTTGTGTATGTTTTAGAGTAGCGGTTGAGCATTTCTGTTAAGGTTTTGAAGTTTAATACAGCCGTTTTTAGATATATTCGTGTATGTTTTAAAGTAGCTGTTGTGGATTTGTGTCATGTTTTTGGAAGTTTATTGCCATTGGTAAGTTTGTTTTGAATTTATTTTTATTTTGGGGTTGTTATTGATATTTTGTGTATATCTGTTATTTTAAGCCTAACATGTCCGCGTAGACGTGTTTTGGCGACTAGTTGGCGACAAAAAATTTTTGGTGACTAGTTGGCGACAAAAAAAATTTGTCGCCAAGTTGTCGCCAAGGGAAGTGCGTCTGGCACATCTGTTCAGATGGGTCGCCTTTATCTCGGGAGTCACTTTCCTTTCTGAGCGCCGGTGAGTCGGTATGATTCTTCGGACTACCTAGGATCAGCTCCAACCAGTCTTCTTCCGTATTGTAATCTGCGTCCCGATAGACAGAGACACTAGGCAGGGGTGTCTTCCGCTATACTGTACTCGAGGCATCAGTTGGTTTCAGCTAGATGTATGAAAGCTAACTCACACAGCTGAAGCCCAGAGGCTTGCTTTTCCCCTGGTAATTAAGTGTGGCCCCCTCAGCTCCTCGAAATAAGTTTTCTCAGAAAAGAGAGCTTTGGTTTGGTGATTTCTTCTCAGGAAAGGGGAATCCATGACTTTACTACACACCTACACACACACACATATATATATATATATATATATATATATATATATATATATATATATATATATATATATATATATATATATATATATATATATATATATATATGTGTGTGTATATATATATATATATATATATATATATATATATATATATATATATATATATATATATGTGTGTGTGTGTATATATATATATATGTATATATATATATATATATATATATATATATATATATATATATATATATATATATATATATATATATATATATATGTGTGTGTATATATATATATATGTATATATATATATATATATATATATATATATATATATATATATATATATGTGTGTGTATATATATATATATATATATATATATGTGTGTGTGTATATATATATATATATATATATACAGTGATTTCCGAATATAACAATAACGTTTGTTATCACTGTTTTTGATTCTTATAAGCGGTTGATTCTTATAGCCGAAATTTATGTTTTTGGACAGGCACACACACACCTATATGTACATATATTAGATAATTTACCATAAAATACTCTTTAATTTACGTTAATTATCTTTTATTAAAACTATTTTTTATAATTTTAAAATTACAACTTAATTTCTAGACCTATAAGTAGATACACATGATTATGGTAAGAGAAAAAAAAATCCAATGTTTGTTACAACATGCCTGCTTAACAGTTTAACATTTCAACTACATGAAGGGTGCAAGAAAAAGTTTTCTATAGTAGTCTGAAATAATGAAGTTTTCAGGGGGCGTTTATACCTCTTTCAATACCAATAGTCTCAGACGAAGATTCACCTTCTAGCTTACGTTTCACGGTTTGATAACGTCCTGAATCTATTAATGTTACGTTTGCCTAAGTGAAAGTGGACACTTCGCCGAAGATTTATGGTTTCAGGGTCCAGGAAGCCGCAACCTGGATGTGGTAGGTGCGAAAAAAGAGTCCTTGTCTTTGTTTGTCATTAGATAAAAGTGAAATCCGACCCGGACGGGTGAATATGTCCCCGGGTCAAGCTAATAGGACAGTGTTTAGCTAAAGCGTTTAAGGGGAACTATTATGTTATGTCTAACAAAGAAATGGATGCATTTTACGACTGTATTCCATCCTATCTTATCCCTCTTTCTTTAAAAAAAGAGAAAGAAAGCATTTTGAGGGTTTGAGTGGATTTTTGGAAAAATGAATGGAAAGCGAAGAGTGTAAGCTGATTCTTAAAACCAGTGGATTGATTCTTTAAAGCGAAAATTGTAACATGGAAATAATGATTTTTTTTTTTTTTTTTTTGCGATATGGATTTTTATAAACGGTTGATTCTTATAACCACTGATCACTGTAAGCGGTGGTTACTGTATATATATGTATATATATATATATATATATATATATATATATAAAAGTATTCAATGGGTTTTACTTTGTTGTCTGTCCGGCAAACTGCTATCAGTCACTCGGATCTCATCGCTGCAAGCGAAGATAAGAGCGAAACGAAGTGAAATGACGACGGGGGAAATCGTGAATCGCGATCGATCACCTGATGCCGACACCCCCGGAGACGCGGATGTGGCCAGTGGAATAGTCACTGGCCGCATATTCGCGTTTAAAGCACCAAGAAAGGTTTTGCACAGAGGAGCTTCAGGATAACGATGTTTTGTTCCATCCAGAAACTGTAAAATTATATATATATATATATATATATATATAGTATATATATACATTTCAAAGTATTACTCATTCAATAATTATGCAAATGCTCCGAACAACCATTATCTGACAAAACCTACGGATAATTTAAACGAAAGAATCATCAAAAGACACACTTCTCAATCATCCCACTGACCACCGGTCACTTTCCATAAAGTATAAATCATAAGCCGCATCCCCACGCCTTCCTCTCGGTCCTCTAACGTCCGTAAGAGAGGGAGCGAAAGAGTTGTATATATATATATATATATATATATATATATATATATATGTGTGTGTGTGTGTGTGTGTGTGTATGTATGTATGTATATATATGTATGTATGTGTGTGTTCGTTCTTGCTTGTATAATTCATTTTCTATATACAGTGAAACCCCGCTTTAAATTAACCCGTATTTAACGATTTCCTGCATAGAACGTCACTTTTCATTACTCACAATAAAGAAAGAATTAATCTGAAATGTTCAGTAATATTTTGAGAAATATGGAGAAAAAAAATATTGGATCACAAGAAAAAGTTCGTTAAATAGAGAATGCTCTTCGCTATTTGGAAGTTATTTTACGAAGAAATTCGCAAAATGTTCTTGGTCCCAAGGAAAAGTTCGGAAAATAGAGAAATTAGCAAAATAGAGGTTTGTTAAATAGAGTTCCGACTATATATATATATATATATATATATATATATATATATATATATATATATATATATATATATATATATATATATATATATATATATATATATATATGTATGTATGTATATATGTATGTATATATATATATATATATGTATGTATATATATGTATGTATATATGTATAAATGTGTGTGCTCGTTCTTGCTTGTATAATTTATTTTCTTAATTGCAGTGAAACCCCGCTTTAAAGTAACCCGTATTTAACGATTTCCCGCATTCAACTTCACTTTTCATTAGTCACAATAAATTTCCTATAACTTGTAACGTTAAAAAATCCCAGATTTAACGTTATTGTTACGACTCTGAGCAGACGAGAGGGGGCGTGGTAGCAATTTAAAGTTCACTTTTTTATTTCAGGAACTGGCAACAGTAGAGTTTGGTAGAATTCAGTTTTCTGTTCTGTTTAATGCGTATGTGTATTCGTTCGTGTAGATTTCATAAAATAAATGTTTCGTGTGAACTTGGATGCTCCTTTATTACTATGCTTTTATTAACTTGCTTTCTTGTGAGTTTGTGTGTGTGTTTGTCCAGTACAAATCTTGCAATCGATTTTTAACTAACTCCCCGACTAGCTAGACATTTGAAACTTTTAGAATAGCTCAGAACACGATGACAATGCATTATTTTAATACTTTTAGCCATCTTTAAACAGAATTAAATTAATTTTCAGTTATTTTCAGTTAATTTTGTTTTTAGACTGGGGCAGCCATCTATTGGCCGGAAAGGGAACTAGTCAAATGCAACAAGACAAACGCAAGTTAACTTCCAATTAACTTCGTTGTCTTTCAAGTTGATGGGATAATTCATCAAAAAAATTTTTAAAAAGTATTTACTAATACATAAAATTGTCAAGTTTATAAGATTCAACAGAAAATTTAAAAGCATGGTATATAAAAAGTCTTTTTATCTTGTAATTATTATCTGTTTGGATGCTATATCCTCTATGCTTTCTGTAGTAGAACGTGGCTGATAGCATTCGTTAGAGAATTTTCGTTAGCTTTATACAGTAAGAATATGGCGTCAAATTGAATGCGATTTTCTTTCTCGGAAATCGTCAGGAAAGCCAAAGATTACATTTGCAGTAAAGCTGATTTTGCTAATTTAATTGGAATTCCATATTCAACTTTGCGAACAAAGCAAGCAGATTTAATGGAACAGAATTTGGAAGAGATGGGAAAACTGGCTAAAAGAAGAAAAAATATCACCGTTTGAGGAATTGGAAAATTTCTTTTTTTAATGGTTTAACGAAATTCGTGCAACAAACATTCATATAAGTGGCTCCGTTTTGAAAGAGAAATTGTTTCTAAACTGGGAATTCAAGGATTCACAGTTTCAAATGTAGGATGGACCGCTTTAATAAGAGGCACAATTTATCCTACAAGTCTATTTGAGGCGAGTCTGCTGGAATCGATTCTGAGACTGCCCAAGAAGATGATGGAGAACTAATTGCCATCTATGATATAAGAATATTCTGGTAAAGGTTATAAGGTTTACGTAAGATTCGATTCACAATAATCGAACTTTTATGTGAATAAAGTTAAAGAAGCCGCTTAAGATATGCTAATTGCGGCATACGCGGTTGGTATAAATACCAAGCAGCTAGATCATAGATTCTTAAACTGTGGTCCGCGGGCCCCTAGGGGTCCGCGAAACAATTTTGGCATTAACAATCTATACTTTATCGAACAAGATATCGATCTATACTTTATCGAACTATACTTTATCGATCTATATCGATCTATACTTTATCGATCTATATCGATCTATACTTTATCGAACAAGATATTCTCGTGGATGCGATACGTCTTTGAAACTACAATTCAACAAAAATGAACTCACAAACTTTTGGTCATTTCTCAGATCTGATTATGAAGCAAATGAAGTCTTCCAACATTTGATTCCGTTCTGCACAACGTATTTATGTATACAGGCTTTTTCGGTATTGTTATATATATGAAATCAAAGTATAGAAACAAACTCAATGTAGAAGCGGACCTCAGAATAAAACTTTCCAACATAGACCCCGACATTGCGGTTCTGGTTTCAAGAGAACCTCTGCACCCATCTCATTAAGTAAAAATCATTTACAGAAAACATAAGATGGTCAAATATTGGTCAAAATAGATCTAAGAAATGTTTGTATGAGTTTAATGTATTATGATTTGTAACTTTTGAAATCTTTTTTACTACTGTTTTTATTCCTTTTATGTTTTTTATTCTACGTCCTAATAAAAATGTTCGCCTCTATAAATGCGCAAGACCATTTATTAAAATAACAAGCGATATATTTTTACCAATATTTATTATGACGTAGTGCCTATGAGATTATTGAGCCATAAATTAAGTCTCCAAAACGACTTAAAATGCCTAGAGTTGGGATGGGGTCCGCAAAAAGAAATGTTGTTCAGGGGGGGGGGGGGGGTCCTAAGACTACATAAGTTTAAGAACCCCTTAGCTAGATTAAAGAGAAGTGAGAGGGAGCTACGAAGTGTTGAGGACGTGAGAGGAAGTGTGGACGAAGTGAAAGGAAGTGTTGAGGAAGTGTTAAGGAAGTGAAAGGAGTTTGCGAGCAGCAGCTCGGGGCGCTAACCTACATGAGTTCTCGTTAGGCTCAAAGTTTACGTAGCAGCATTGCTGGTTGACTTTCTAGTTTGCGAGTATTGCAACGTGTATTTTTCTTGAATGCTATATATATATATATATATATATATATATATATATATATATATATATATATATATATATATATATATATATATATCGTACTAGTAGTACGTATGCTTTATGTTGAAAAGCAAATATATGAATAAACAGTGTTATTAAAATTAGATCTGTGTTTGAATCTAAATTTTAAAGTGCCACTTCAAATTATATACACCCAAGTCTGGGTAGAAGTGAGTAACTTTCTATAAGGTATTTAAATTGCTGACGAGACTTGTATTGTTTTACAATCTACTTCCTGATAAGACTTTTGCAGTAAAGGGGAAAATAACCATGTTAGGAAACTATCCAAACTGCGATTGACTGTTCTGCTATGCACGAATTCAGACGGGAGTGAAACGATAACACCATGTTCTGTTGGAAAATCCAAAAAACGAGGTGTTTCAAGAATGTAAAAGGCTTGCCTACTGAAAATGACCCAAAAATTAAAATCTCGGATGACAAAAACAATTTTTGAAATTTTTCTTCCCAAATTGGACAAACAAATGCTCTTATAGAGACGTAAGATTCCTTTTTTTGTTGATGAATGTACAGCCCATGTTGTAGTGCATTTAAGGGGACTCACTACCCTTAAATCTTTAAAAATTCGATTTTTTTTTTTTTTTGAAAAAAATATATGTTAAAGCCTGATCATTTCTGAACAAAATAAAGCAAACCGCATGAAAATATTCTGCTTAGTTCCGGAGATATTGATATTATAAATATTTAATTACTGATCAGTTTATTCTAAGAAAAATTTTAAACTCATTTTTCTCAAAATGTAATTTTGCATCATTCCGCAACTGATATCTCAAAAGCTATGATACATAATTCCATGAAATTTTCATCACTGCATAATCATGTTATTATTGCGTTTGAACTAGAATTATTGCAATCACTGCACATTTTGTTATTTTTTCAGGGGTAAATGAATGCAAAAATTTAATGAAATTTTAAGTATATTTTGAGCAGTTTTAAAAAAATTGAAAAAATATTTTAATGTTGAACGTTTTATGTTCAATTGTATTTTGAATTATTTGTTTTAAATATAAAACTGGAATTATACATTTAAGTGAAAAATTAATTTCATAGTTCTGCGCGCGAGCCAATATACAATAAAAATACTTATAAAGCAAGGTATATCTAAACCAGTCTTTAAAAAAATTATTTAAAATTATTTTGAGAGTTGAAAACTTGATTATTAAAATAAATATATCAATTTATCATATACATAAAAATTTGGAAAAATTGGGAGTAAATTGAAATAGTTACAAAGATTCAAAAAGTAAGAAAATCTGCCTTATTTCCTCGACGTAAGGGTCGTGAGTCCCCTTAAAGTTACAAAATGTGCGAACGGAATTTTTTCCCACCAATTCTACAAGAAAATTTCACCCTTGTGATTTGGAAATCATATGATCGTTCAAAGTAAACTATAGAAACTAGCTTTTGAAAAAAATCTCTTTTTAGTATGGAATCTGGAGACACCAAAAAATCAATAAACGTTCTAGAAGCTCTTCATATTATTTCTTCAACATGGGAGAGATTCGAGGAAAAATGTATCTCAAGTTCTTTTGCAAAATATGGAAGACAAAGGTGATGAATTTGAGTACAAGGAGAGAGAAAATGGAGATTGTAATGGGCGAAATGGATGAGTTATTTTTTTTGCTCAGATATAAGGTAAATGCACCTATAATTTGCCATGTCCCTATCATAGGCCGCCCTTTAGAAATGTCGAGAAATTAAGAGTCTGTTGTTACGTAAGGCAGTAGAAGGGGTGAGGGTCATTGGCTACCAATGACCCTCACCCCTTCTACTGCCTTAGGTAGAGGAATTTTTCAAAAAACCCTACACCATAAGAAGAATCGCCAAGCAAAATTGTCAGCCCTTTAGATCCAGCGGTTTGGTCTGTGCGTTGTGAGTCAGTGAGTCAGTTACGGAACTGTTTTATATATATAGATCATTTTATGCTCAGTGTTTTGTTTTATCTGACCCCGATTTAACGTTTTCCCGTATACAGCGTCATTTCTTTATAGTCCCTTGAATAACGTTAAATCAGGGTTTCACCGTAATTCTCGTTCAAAACTTCTGCTTCCGAACACCTCCTCCCCCCCCCCCCAGCCAACACCAAAACCGAACGAACCATCAGTGTAAAAGAACACTTCTTTAAAAGCCATTCCTCCCAACGACCGGCCACTTTCCACCCAAAAACCAAACCATAAGCCGCAACCCCTCTCATCTCTCCTCTGGCATCCGAAAAGAGAGGAAGCGAAAGAGCTCTGGGAAAAAATGAAAGGGAAATGCTGCGGCACATGATGCTCTCTTCCCTTCGCTTCGTCCACGCCGATACAATCAAATATTCCGGAGGCGTCGAGGCCCAACTGAGAAAGTCATGAAAGGAATCGCGACTTCCGATAATATCGATGGATCGATCCCCCGCTCACAACACCTACCCTCTGTCCTAGCTGGGCAGGGAAGTACATGTGTATACACACAAACACATATATATATGTGTGTGTGTGTTTGTTCGTTTGTTTGTTTATATATATATATATATATATATATATATATATATATATATATATATATATATATATATATATATAACAGTTCCGTAACTGACTCATTCATTCATTCATTCATTCATTCACTGACTGACTGACATACAACGCACAGACCAAACCGCTGGACCTAAAGGGCTGAAATTTTGCATGGCCATTCTTCTAATAGTGTAGGGGTGCACTAAGAAAGATTTTTCAAAAATTCTTCTTAGATTTTTTTAAATTAAATTTTTAAGCTGTTTTTTAAACTTTTTTTACGTTTGCATTTAAAATAATACATTGAGGGTAATAAAATTTATATCACGAGAAAGATCATAAAAATTCCTTCAAAATGAAATTTTTTTCGAATTTTTACCTCCATTTCCTGATTTTTGGTGAATTTTTAAAGATTAATTTTTAGAATTTAATTTATTAAATGCGGATCACGTGATTTCTTTTTCTGGTACTTTAAATAAATTTATCGTCATGTGCAAAAAAAAAAAGACAAAAAAATATTTTTTTCTTGCTAATGCGGCAGACGATTGGACTTTATTTTGTCTATAAAAATATCCCTTACGATTTTTTTATAAATATGTTTTTTTTACATCAATTGTATACATTGATCGTCGTATTTATTTTAAATATATATATATATATATTTTAATTAATTGCATACATTGACCGTTGTATTTAATTTCAATGTACTCCGTAGCGAAGCGCGGGTTTTCAGCTAGTATATATATATAACAGTTCCGTAACTGACTCCCTGACTGACTGACTGACTGACTTACAACGCACAGATCAAACCGCTGGACCTAAAGGGCTGCAATTTTACATGGCGATTCTTGTTATGGTGTAGGGGTGCACTAAGAAAGATTTTTCAAAAATTCTTCTTTGATTTTTTTAAATTAAATTTTTAAGCTGCTTTTGTAACTTTTTTCAAGTTTCCATTTAAAATAATAATTTGAGGGTTATAAAGATTATATCACGAGAAAGATCCTAAAAATTTCTTTAAAATGAAATCTTTTTCGAATTTTTACCTCCATTTTCCGATATTTGGTGAATTTTTAAAGATTCATTTTTAGAATTTAATTTATTAAAGGCTGATCACGCGATTTCTTTTTCTGGTACTTTAAATAGATTTTTCGTCACGTGCATAACAACTAAATAGACAAAAAAAATATTTTTTTCTGTCTAATGCAGCAGACGATTGGATATTATCCAAAAAAAATAAATATCCCTTACGATTTTTTTATAAATATATATATATATATATATATATATATATATATATATATATATATATATATATATATATATATATATATATATACATTTTACATCAATTGTATACATTGATCGTCGCATTTATTATAAATATATATATTTATTTTTTTGGCATTAATGGCATACATTGACCATTGTATTTAATTTGAATGTACTCCGCAGCGAAGTGCGGGTTTTCAGCTAGTATATATATGTTAGATACGTGTGTGTATATATATATATATATATACTAGCTGAAAACCCGCACTTCGCTACCGAGAACATTCAAATTAAATACAACTATCAATGTATACAATTGCTGTAAAAAAACTAAAAAATATATTTATAAAAAAATCCTAAGGGATATTTTTATAGACAAAATAATGTAGAAAAAAATATTCAAATAAAATCTAACAGAACATACTAAAGAATACAATACATTTAATATAGTACACTTTGAGAAACATATATTTTACTGTATTTTAATATTTTTTGGATAATGTCCGATCGTCTGCTGCATTAGGAAAAAAAATTTTTTTTTGTCTATTTCATTGTTACGCACGTGACGATAAATTAATTTAAAGTAACAGAAATAGAAATCACTTGATCAGCATTTAATAAAAAACGTTCTAAAAATGAATCTTTAAAAATTCACCAAAAATCAGAAAATGGAGGTAAAGATTCGAAAAAGATTTCATTTTAAAGGAATTTTTTATGATCTTTCAAATGATATAAATTTTATAACCGTCGAATTATTATTTTAAATGCAAAATTTAAGGAATGTTACAAAAACAGCTTAAAAATTTAATTTAAAAAATATAAGAAGAATATATTTAAATCTTTCTTAGTGCATCCCTACACTATAAGAAGAATCGACATGCAAAATTTCAGCCTTTTAGGTTTAGCGGTTTGGTCTGTGCGTTGTCTGTCAGGCAGTCAATCAGTCTGTCAGTCAGTCAGTTACGGAACTGTTTTATATATATAGATGTGTGTGTGTTTAATTGCTTGTTTATATATAGGTACGATTATAATATAGAGATTATATATATATATATATATATATATATATATATATATATATATATATATATATATATATATATATATATAATTACCGTATCTATGAGACGTGGACCTCAAAATAGGGCTCCATGAGTGCAGAGAGTACCTCGCAAAGTAATAAGCCGTATCGTTGAAATTCTTAGGGAATTCTCTGTAATCAATTCCAAAGGTAGAACTATTCGTTACTAGAATCTATTTACATTTTTTTCATTCATGTCCGGGCAATTATTGGCATATAGTCTATATGCCATGTGATCAATCCGCCTTTTAGTTACAGCTACAGAGGGCTCTGAATAGGCCACGTTCAATTATGATCACCTGGTACATAAAACAGTTCCGTAACTGACTGACTGACTGACAGATAATGCACAGACCATACAAACAATAAGATGTATAATTCTAAATTAATCATTCGCACGAAGCGGAGATCTTAATCTTTAAAATGGTACCTCATTTATCGATTTTGGTTAAGTACGAAGGGAGTAAAATGGACGAAACAAAAACACACCTTTTAGAAATAATCTATATATATATATATATATATAATAACACAGTTCCGTAACTGATTGACTCACTGACTGACATACAATGCACAGACCAAACCGCTGGACCTAAAGGGCTGAAATCTTGCATGGCGATTTTTCTTATAGTGTAGGGGTGCACTAAGAAAGATTTTTGAAGAAATTTTCTTAGATTTTTTTAAATTCAATTTTTAAGGTTTTTTGTAACAATCTTTAAAGTTTGCATTTAAAATAATAATTTAAGGGTTATAAAATTTATATCACGAGAAAGATCATAAAATTTCCTTTAAATTGAAATCTTTTTCAAATCTTTACCTCCCTTTTCTGATTTTGGTGAATTTTTAAAGATTAATTTTTACAATTTAATTTATTAAATGCTGATCACGTGGTTTCTTTTCTTTTTGTGATACTTTAAATTAATTTTGCATCACGTGCATATCAACGAAAGGAATTGACAAAAGAAATATTAAAATACGGCAAAAGATCAAATTTAACCACCAGGCTAATTTAAGTTTTTTAAGAATTTAATTCAAATTAGTATGTTTTATGGATATTGAATATACAAATTAATTGCATATATTTACCGATGTATTTATTATAAACATATATATCTTTTGCATACATTGACCGTTGTATTTAATTTGAATGTACTTCGTAGTGAAGCACCGGTATTCAGCTAGTATATATATATATATATATATATATATATATATATATATATATATATATATATATATATATATATATATATATATATATATATATAACATTAAAAATCCCATACCATTTTAAATTCTAATTTATTCTAAATTCCCTGCGGCGTTCGAACTATTTTCACTTTTGATTCTAGGTTCTAATAACCTCGAGAGAAAATATTAAATGGCTGCCTTTTTACTCGAAAACTAAACTTGCGTAGCGTGTACAGAAAATTAAATGCTTTAGCGCATTAGTCACGCCTTTTCCTAACTTTTAACCAATTAAACCCTACTACGATCACATGACGA
This sequence comes from Dolomedes plantarius, assembly GCA_907164885.2. Taxonomy (NCBI): domain Eukaryota; kingdom Metazoa; phylum Arthropoda; class Arachnida; order Araneae; family Dolomedidae; genus Dolomedes; species Dolomedes plantarius. Next base: position 115,974,526 of record OU015503.1, on the reverse strand, counting down.
GATAAGTTTATATAAGGTTTGGTATCACGTACATGTAGGCTTTTTTCATTTGTAAGTTGCCCCGAGATGTTGTATTTCTGTGTATCTTAAAAATAAAAGATGTAGTTAAATCAACGTTGTGGTGTTTTGCGTGTCCGAGGGTGAGATGAAAAGCGGGAAAGAAAATTAAACATTTGTGATGCACGGCCGGGCGACAAGTCATCCATGTTTACTTCAAAAAGATATGCCACTCAGCCCTTCCTTCGTCGGCCCGCGCTCGTGCTATTACACATATATATATATATATATATATATATATATATATATATATATATATATATATATATATATATATATATATATATATATATATACATACGTCTGTGTGTGTGTGTGTGTGCATGCATACACACACAAGGCCTTTGTCCTGGGAGTTGTACAGGAAAATCACTCACGTCTGAACAGTTAGCTTAAAAGGACGTGAGCTAGGTTCTACGGTCCACGGAAGCTGAGTTTGCTGTCCACCCCCGGATAGAACACCCTCGCATTAAAACACAGCTGAAAAGAACACAAAAGCGAAATTTCCGAACGTCCATTTCTTTCGGCCGCCCTCATCCGGCCGCGGCCATGCAATCGAATATTCCGAAGGCGTAACAAAAGAGTAGGAAAAAATAAGAAGAGTTAGAAAGGAATCTCGATTCCAGATAATATCAATGTATCGATTCATAGATGTTTCCATTCTTGCCAGCGCCCCGGACGCTGATCCTCGGATATGCCAGCCCAAATTGGTATGCCGGACGGAACAATGCTCCCCCCCCCCCCCTGTAGAATGCAATATACGGGCGGCTTTTCGGCCATTTTTACTTTCTTTAAATTTCTTTACTTTTACTTTTTTTTATCACTTCGAGAAAAACCGATAAGATTCGAGTCGAATTTCTGCCAGTGAAAGTTGCTTTATAAATATGTAAATATCTGGCTCATTTCTGGATCTTGTGTCAGAGCTAGGGCATCTTTTATGTGCAGTGTCCATCCACACTTTCGATATACACGTGTGCGTGCGTGCGTGTGTCCCTATCCACACTCAAACCGACATGATAACATTTTATTTTCTGTCATCTATATATATAAAACAGTTCCGTATAGGACTGATTGACTGACTGACAGACAACGCACAGACCAAACCGCTGGACCTAAAGGGCTGAAATTTTGCATGGCGATTCTTCTAATAGTGTAGGGGTGCACTGAGAAAAATTTTTCAAAAATTCTTGTTAGATTTTTTTTAATTAAATTTTTAAGCTTTTTTAGTAACTTTTTTTAAGTTTGCATTTAAAATAATAACTTGAGGGTTATAAAATTTATATCACGAGAAAGATCATAAAAAGGTCTTTTAAAATGAAATCCTTTTCGAATCTTTACCTCCATTTTCTGATTTTTTGGTGAATTTTTAAAGATTCATTTTTGGAATTTAATTTCTAAAATGCCGATCACGGGATTTCTTTTTCTGATACTTTAAATTAATTTATCGTCACGTGCATAACAACGAAATAGACGAAAAAATATTTTTTATTTCTTGCTAATGCGGCAGACGATCGGACATTATCCAAAAAAATATTAAAATACAGTAAAAGATATGTTCCTCAAACTGTACTACATTGACTGCACTATATTCTTTAGTATGTCCTATTAGATTATGTGCTATTAGTTATATTCTTTAGTATGTCCTATTTCTTTTACATTATTTTGTCTATAAAAATATCCCTTACGATTTTTTTATAAATATATATATATTTTTTACATCAATTGTATACATTGATCGTCGTATTATATATATATATATATATATATATATATATATATATATATATATATATATATATATATATATATATATATATATTGGCATTTATTTCATACATTGACCGTTGTATTTAATTTGAATGTACTCCGTAGCAAAGCACGGTTATTCAGCTAGTTTAAGAATAAGAACAATAACCAGAATCTTCTTTAAACTGTAGGTCCCACTGTCCATTTAACCTATGTGTACCGATATATGCCGATGCCGTTCCACTGGACAACTCCGTAAAAGATTTATTCAAAACCGTCAGACGAGAAACCGGAATGTCAGAAGATGCAGGACTTCGAGGCAAATATGTAAAGTACAAGTATGTCACTCATTATTAACAGTAGCACCTACCAGCGTAGATGCAGAAAGTGTATTTTTAACTGCAGGTAATTTGTGCACAAAAATGTATGCCCGGCTAAAGGACAGTTTAATAGATGCATTATGTTTTTCACGATCACATTTAAAAAACACGCAGTTGATAAATTAGTTGTTTTATTTCTTTAGTAATAGATACGCGATATAAATTCAAAGTTTAAAATGGAAGTTGCATATAGTATAGACAATTGAGTTATAAATTAAAGGAAACAGATTACTTATATTGATGAAACTTGCTGATTGATCCTTAGTTGAAGTCTAATCCTTGAACAGGGACTCGTGTATTTGTATTCCGTGCTTGCTTGAAAATTGAGACTTATGACCTTCATTAGGCAGTCAATGACAGTAAGATAGTGCGGTACTGATATTGAAGGAAAATTAATGTTGATGGACTGAAGCTTAGTTGATTGATGAAAAGATAAATACACAAAATTTAAAAGTAATAATACAAGAATTTTGTAAAGTTTATTTCCCTTCTTAACAAATGTTCTTAAGAAATGTAGATGAAGTGATTTGTAATTGAAGTGCATTATATTTCTTGTTGACAAATAGTAATGTATCTGTGTAAAAGTATTTAGTAATATATCAGTGTAACTAGTGTAAAAAAAGGAAATATTTTGTAAGGTATCAATGTAAAGTCATATTGTTGACTACTAACTGTTGTTGACTATTAATTATTGTTTAAAATAACTCTGTGCATTTGCATAATGGTTTAATGTAGGGTGAAACAGCATTGGATGTTGATTTAAATGTATAAGAAATAGTATAAATGTATATGTATTAGTGCTGACTCAGGGGAGGTGTACTCGCCTGCCATGCGGTTGGTCCAGGTTCGAGCCCAGGCAATGTACAGGGTTGTTTTTCAGTCCACATTAAATTAAATAATAATATAAGAATAGTTTTTTCTCTCCTGAGCTTACCTTGATGGTATTAGCTCAGGATATACCGTATCATCGAAAGGTGGAGACGGCGAAATTTCTTGAATTCTTTAGTAATAGATATCTACATATATATATATATATATAACAGTTCCGTGACTGACTGACATACAACGCACAGACCAAACCGCTGGACCTAAAGGGCTGAAATTTTGCATGGCGATTCTTCTTATAGTGTAGGGGTGAACTAAGAAGGATTTTTGAAAATTCTTCTTAGATTTTTTAAAATTCAATTTTTAAGCTGTTTTTGGTACTTTTTTTAAGTTTGCATTTAAAATAATAATTTGAGGGTTATAAAATTTATATCACGAGAGAGATGCTTCCCGAGAGTGCTTACCTGCCGTATGACGATTATGAATTTGAAAATACTTTTACAGGTTATGTAAACATCTATTAATTGATCTGCTTACTCTAGGAGCACTTTTCAAAAATATATGATAGAATACATATATTGTTTGTTCAGATTAGATATAAAATCAAGAAAACAAATTCAATTTTGGTAGTCTATATATATAAAACAGTTCCGTAACAGACTGACATACAACGCACAGACTAAACTGCTGGACCTAAAGGGCTGACATTTTGCATGGCGATTCTTCTTATAGTGTAGGGATGCACTAAGAAAGATTTTTGAAAAATTCTTCTTAGATTTTTTAAAATTCAATTTTTAAGCTGATTTAGTAACTTTTGTTGTTTGCGTTTAAAAGAAAATTTGGGGGTTATAAAATTTATATTACGAGAACGATCATAAAAATTCCTTTAAAATGAAATCTTTTTCGAATCTTTATCTCCATTTTCTGATTTTTGGTGAATTTTTAAAGATCATTTTTTGAATTTAATTTATTAAATGCTGATCAGGTGATTTCTTTTTCTGGTACTTTAAATTAATTTATCGTCACGTGCATAACAACGTAATAGACAAAAAATTTTTTTTTTTCTTGCTAATGCGGCAGACAAAAATCTAAGTCCAACAATCCATTTTAATATGTTTTTGGACATAATCCAAAACCATATTAAAATGCAGTAAAAGATATGTTCCTCAAACTGTACTATATTAACTGTACAATATACTTCCGGCAATATAATTCTTTAGGTGGTCTATTAGATTAGGTCTATTTTATGGTCTATTAGATTTAATTTGAATATTTTCTTCTACATTATTTTGTCTATAACTGTCAATATAATTCCGACAATATAATTCTTTAGTATGGTCTATTAGATTCAATTTGAATATTTTCTTCTACATTATTTTGTCTGCAAAAATATCACTTTCAATTTTTTTATAAATATATTTTTTTTTGTTTTTTTACATAAATTTTATACATTGATCGTTGTATTTATTATAAATATATATATACTAATTTTTTTGGCATTAATTGCGTACATTGATCGTTGTATTTAATTTGAAAGTACTTCGTAGCGAAGTGCGGGTTTTCAGCTAGTTATATAATATAATAGACAGCACAACAAAATTTTTATCTATTCACAGTCTATTCACGCTAGGGATATTTACTCCCCTCAATAATATTACTAAATTTTATATATTTTCATTATATTGTGATACTATAGTGATTTATTTTTTATTTATATTTTTCTTCCTAATGTTATAAATTATTTTACAGCTATTATTAATAACATTTGATGATAACATTTGTTCCTTTATTTTATATTTGTACATAACAAAATTGTTTATATTTTATAATTTATGCATTTTTTGCAAAAACTATTTAATTTGGCAATGAAACAACTGTGCTTTTGTATCTTTTTTGAAAAATTCTTAATACGGTATTAATACCGGTATCCCGGCATAACGCTTGAAAAAATACCGAATACCGGTATTGTACTTTTGGTCCGGTATGGCATTCACTAATTACAGCCTTAAAAAGGGTTCAGTTGTTCTATTTATTAATTTATTATTTAAAAAAATATTTCCTAAATAATGTTATATTATAAACACCTTTAAAATACAAAAAAAAAATCCCTATCATATTTTTTTAAGGGAAGCCGTTTTATAATTTATTCTCTGGATTAAAAATCCTGAATCAACGCTTTTAAAAACTACATACTTTGCAGAGGCTTTTTGATGTAACCTTTTAGAGGACTCCAAATCAGGAAAAATTCCCTTCTTAGCCGAACAGACTTTAAGCACGCAGTTACACCACGGCACACAACGGCAATATAATTATCGTCAAAACATGCGGTATGTCGTGTTCGGTTCTAAAAAGCCTATAGTATGATTTAAGTCAGACAACTCACTCACTTACTTTTGAGAACAGTGTGTTCAATTTTAAGAATTTTCAGTACCTTTAACCACTTTACACCTGAGGTAATTTTTTTCTTTTTGTGTAACTTATATAAACATTTGTTTTACAAAAGATTTTCCAGAACTGTATCTTAAATCTATATCTATCTATATATATAAAACAGTTCCGTAACTGACTCACTGACTCACTGACATACAACGCACAGACCAAACAGCTGGACCTAAAGGGCTGAAATTTTGCATGGCGATTCTTTTTATAGTGTAGGGGTGCACTAAGAGAGATTTTTGAAAAATTCTTAGATTTTTCAAATTAAATTTTTAAGCTGATTTGTAACTTATTTTAAGTTTGCATTTAAAATAATACTCTGAGGGTGATAAAAATTTATATCAGGACAAAGATCCTAAAAATTCCTTTAAAATGAAACTTTTTTCGAATCTTTACCTCCATTTCCTGATTTTTGGTGCATTTTTAAAGATAAATTTTAAGAGTTCAATTTATTAAATGCTGATCACGTGATTTCCTTTTCTGGTACTTTAAATAAATTTATCGTCACGTGCATAAAAACTAAATACAGAAAAAAAATATTTTTTTTTTGATAATGCGGCAGACGATTGGACATTAACCAAAAATATATTAAAATACAGTAAAACAAATGTTCTACAAACTGTATATATATTAACTGTACTAGATTCTTTAGTATTCTTTACATTATATTTAATTTAAATATTCTTCTACATTATTTTGTCTATAAAAATATCCCTTACGATTTTTTTATAAATATATATATATATATATATTTACATCAATTGTATACATTGATCGTCGTATTTATTATATATATATATATATATATATATATATATATATATATATATATATATATATATATATATATATATATATATATATATTATTTTTTTGGCATTAATCGCATACACTGACCGTTGTATTTACTTTGAATCCACTCCGTAGCGAAGTGCGGGTTTTCAGCTAGTATATATATATATATATATATATATATATATATATATATATATATATATATATATATATATATATATATATATATATATATATATATATATATATTTTATCGTATGCATAAGGTGGTTCTTAAGCGAACACACGCCAGACTAATTAAGGCTGTTAACAAGCTTAGATATATCGCCTGCATCGATCGTCTGTGCTGCGGAAAACGTTCTAATTGACTCTAATTTGACGCCTCTGAATCCCTTCTCAGACGTAAACACAAACGACCAAATAAAAGCATAAAAAGCCTCTTCAAGTGCGTCATTCATGCAAATCTCTTGAGGTACGTAAGGGAGGGTGTTTCAACTCTTAAAAAAAACTTTCTCCGTTCGAACTGGATGTTTATTAGAAGTCTCGAAAACCGGCGCAACTGGTTACAAACCCATCGGACGGGTTTGTAACCAGTTGCGCCGTGTGCGTGGCTCCATTCAATTACATAGGTTACGACTCATCACGGAATGGTTTGTGATTTGAGTCAGTTATCAGTTTCTTTTGAGTTGCTTCGTGTGCAGACGGCCTAACGCCCGAGAGTTGTCAGGTCGGTCTTGCATGATCCTACAGCCACATCACGGACCACTGAGTCAGGAAATGTGCTTGTTTGATGCTCGACAAGTATCCACATAGACAGTGCGACGATGTCTAGAGCAGCACGAACTGTCTGCATCATTCTTTCGGCTTCCCTTGACACTGCAGCATAGGTCTATCTTCGAGGCCTTGGAGACGCCATCTTTCAACAAGATAACGCAAGACCACATGTTGCCCGTCGTGTCCTGATATACCTCGACACAGAGGGTGTTTGACTGTTGCCCTGGCCAGTACGTTCTCTAGATCTCTCACCCATTACTAATATCTGGTCATGGGTTGCTGAGAGACTGGGCCGCCACCAATCTCCAGCCACTACGACTGATGAAGTGTGGCATAGACTTGAAGCAGCATGGAATGACTTATATATACGAATATATACACTGGTGTAAGAAATTAAGAGAATTTGCAGACTTGGTCGATTATCTCTAGAACTACTGTACCGATTTTAAAGAAATTTGATATGTACATACATCGATACAATGCAAAACAAATAACCATTCAATAATTATAATACACTTGAATGATCGTGCGTAACACTCGTTGGATTCGGAAGGTATGAAACAGCGGTTGCAGAATAAACAAAAAATGGGTTAATAGATGGGTTAATAGGGGGTATGGTCCCCTCTTATAGATATACAGGTCTTGCAGCATGATTTCATACTTGAAATAAGGCAGTTTATCATTTCCTGTGGCAATTGGTCCCACTCGTTCAGCTGTTTTCATTCCCTGGATGGCTCTCGAAGGGGGTTGCGAGTTGCAATTGCCCTCCCCAGAGCTTCCCAGACATGCTCTATAGGGTTAAGGTCTGGAGATATGGCTGGCCAATCCATCCGGCGAATATCCTCACTCTCTAGAAATTCGTTGACCAGAAGAGCTCTATGTGGCCTCGCGTTATCGTCCATTAAAATGAACTCAGGGCCAACTGCACCCCTGAAAAGGTGAACATAGGGCTCCAAGACCTCATCCCTATACCTCACACCAGTCACAGTGCCTCTTTCAAAGATATGGAGAGGTGTGCGGCCATCCAACATGATACCTTCCTAGATCATTAAACCTCCTCCGTCATAATGGTCGATTTCTTGGACATTGGAGGGTAGGTAGCGGTTTCCTGGTTCTCTCCATATGAACGTACGACGAGAATCGGTGTTTATGCTGAACCGGGACTCATCAGTGAAGAGAACGGTCGCCCATTGATCCATACTCCAATCTCTATGCACTCTGCACCATGATAAACGGATTCTCCTGTTCGTAGAAGTGAGTGGGACGCAAACAGCAGGTCTTCTTGCAAACAACCCTCTCTCATGAAGTCTTTTGGAAACAGTCACCCTTGATACACGGGTTCCTGTGGCTGCATGCAAGTCACGAGAGAGCTGAGAAGCTGTAGCACTCCTGCTACGCCTCGCTATAATCGAAAAATTGGGATCTTCTCTGGCCGTCGTGGCTCTTGGACGACCTTGCCCAGGCTTTCTCTCGATGGATCCGGTATCCTGGAACTGTTTCCATAAGTTACACACGACGCTGAGCGTTAAATTAAACTCTCTACAAATTTGGACTTGAGATTGCCCTGCTCCTAGCCTCCCCACAATTCGCCACCTCATTCTATCATCTACACGTTCGTGGTTACTCATTTTTACTGTTACAATTTGAAATTAACCGATTGCTGCAAAATAACACCATCTATTAACCCATTTTTTTTGTTTATTCTGCAACCGCTGTTTCATACCTTCCGACTCCAGCAACTCTGAGCTATTCTAAGGCCATCTGCACACGGAGCGACTCAAAGGAAACTGAACTGGTTAGCGATTGAAATTGCTTATCGGTTGCAAACTCGTTAGCGATGCGGCTCCGCACACGGGCCTACTCAAAAGTGATTCAAATCAATAGTTTGCGACCTGTCATGGAAGGAAGAACATCATTATTCCGGGCATTTTTTAGTTAAATTATTATCAGAAATTAATTTATTTTAAAAAATTGACAAAATAGATTGTCTTTGATCAATCGTTTAAAAATGGACTGTACATATGGGCGCACATATTCCATACAACAAAAAACGTTAGAATTTCATTTTATCGCTGGGCAGAAGTCACATGACTCTCGTGTTCGTCATTTGGCAGCTTGCCAAAAGATCGGCTGTAACATAGATTGTGTAATAACACGCACGACGCAAGAGAAACTGGCGACTGAAGTTGCTAGCGACTCGACACGTTGAGTTGCCTGCGATTGATTAGAAACGCATTGTTGACGGGTTTGTAACCAGTTGCGCCGTGTGCGTGGCTCCATTCAATTACATAGGTTACGACTCATCACGGACTGGTTTGTGATTGGAGTCAGTTACCAGTTTCTTTTGAGTTGGTCCGTGTGCAGACGGCCTTAAATTTCAAATGTCTAGCTAGTCGGGAAGTTTGTTAAAAATCAATTGCAAGATTTGTACTGGACAAACACACAAACACCCACACACAAACAAGAAAGCAAGTTAATATAAACATGGTAATAAAAATGAGACAATACGATAGAAAAAAGTAATGCTTTTTGTGTTTATAAATAATTTTTGAGAAATTTTACTTGCGCATATTTTCTAGAAGAGAATTTTAATTATAATATTCGAATCTATTTAATATTTTTTATTCATTTTTGTATATCATTTTCTTACAATTCCTTTATGATTGAATGTTTAATTAGAAATCTGAAAACTATTAATAAAACTAAAACTAATGTATAAGTTTAGTGTAAGATAATATAATAAAAATAACCATTAGAAAAATATTAATCCTAAATTACATTATTATTCCGAGAAATATGATATTATTTACTTGGAGAAAACGACTGGTAACGCATAGTTCAGCCTAATTAATAAATTCCTGGCAATGCAACAAAAAAAAGATTTTATTCATTAAAACTGAATGAATGTAGAAAACTTGTTTAAAAGGGCATTTAAAATTTTAATTTTGGGAAATATTTTAGCTTTAAATTGGTGTTTCTTAAACAATATTTTTAAAATCACAAAAAGTATGAAGCTGAAACCTTTATTCGTAACATGCATGTATACCTTCGTTCTGAATGAAAATTTTGAAAAGAATTTTCATTTTTCAAATTTTCAAAGATTTTTCCATTTTGTAAAGACGATAACAAGTATTTATATATTTCATTTCTTCAAAGTATGTTATAAATAATCATCTTAAATTTCTTTAAATATTAAACTACGCTAGGAACATCACTTGAGAAAATATATGTTTAGGTTGTAAATTATTTTAATTTACATTATCTTACATTTTTGAGTTACGGAAACACGGTAACTGGTCTATCTAAAATTTATGGTCATCAAACTATGCTAAGAACATCGTTTGGGAAAATATATGTTTAGGTTGTAAATTATTTTAATTTACATTATCTTACATTTTTCAGTTTCGGAAAGACAGTAATTTGTCTATCTACAATTTATGATCATCAAACCATGCTAAGTACATTGTTTGGGAAAATATATGATTAGGTTATAAATCATTTTAATTTGCATTATCTTACAATTTTCAGTTTCGTAAAGACGGTAGACAAGTATGTCTACATTTTATGGTGATCAAACTACGCTAAGACCATCATTTGAGAAAATATGTTTAGGTTGTAAGTCATTTTAATTTACATTATCTTACATTTGTCAGCCGTAAAAGACGGTAACAAGTCTTTATACATTTTAATTCTTCAAAGTATGTCATAAATAATATTTAAAGGAATTTAAGACGATTAAACTACACTATAAACAATATATGATTCGGTTGTAAATCCTTTTAATTTACATTTTCTTACATTTTTCAGCTTCATAAAGACGGTAAACAAGTCTTACAACATTTTAATCCTTCAAAATATGTTATAAATAATATTTAAACAAGTTTACGACGATAAAACTGCGCTAGGAACATCATTTGGGGAAAATATATGTTTATGTTGTAAATCATTTTAATTTGCATTAGCTTGCATTTTTCAGGTTCGCGAAGACCGTAGACAAGTCTATCTACATTTTAAAACTTCAAAATATGTTACAAATAGTATTTAAAGAAATTTTTGGTCATTAAAATCTATGAACATCATTTGGAAAAATATGTTTAGATGGTAAATCATTTTAATTTACATTGTGTTACAGTTTTCAGCTTCATAAAGATGGTAACAAGTATTAAGGCATTTTTAATCCTTAAAAATACTTTATAATTAATATTTAAAGATTTTTTATTATTAAACTACGCTATGAACATCATTTGAGAAAATGTGTTTAGGTTGTAAATCATTTTAAATTATCTTACATTTTTCAGCTTCGTAAAGACGGTAACAAGTCTTAGAAGATTTTCATTCTTCAAGGTATGTTATAAATAATGTTTAAAGAAATATAAGATAATTTAAATACATTATCAACATAATTTTAAAATATAGGCTGTCAATCGTTTAAATTTATATTATCTGGAATTTTTCAGTTTCGTAAAGGTGATAACAGGTATTTATATATTTTAATTCTTCAAAGTATGCTAGAAATAACATTTAAAGAAATTTAAGTTGATTAAATTATGCTATAAGCATAATTTAAAAAACTATATGTTCACATTGTAAATTATTTTAATTTTTTATTATATATTCATAATTATCCCGCAGAAAAATAACAATTTAAATTCAATCATATCTAATAATTAATTAACTGTGAGCTTTGTCAATATGATCGTTGTAATATCATTTTAATTTTTCCTGCTTTTCTGCGTCAAAAGAATTTTTTTGCAAATGCAAGTTTGAGAAAATTAATTGACATAAAATACTAATTATAATTTTAGATAATTAAAAGTGCGATTAAATGTCATCGTTTCATCATTGCGTTCACGAAACAGAAATTTCTATTATGTAAATGAAGCGAATTATTATTCCCCTCCACCCCCCTCTGTCATTTAAATTCCATTACCAGTTTAATGTTTCACATTCCCTTCCATGCAATCTGGTGTGGTGTAAAACACCGGGTGTATTTTTCTGTTTTCATTTCATCTCTTTCAAAGCTACGAAGGGATACGAGAAAGTATTTAAATTTACAATTTGGTCAAATATTTTTCAATTAAATGTTATTTTTCCTTTTGTAAACGTCAGTTACAAAAAATCATTGGAACTGCATAATGTAATGTCTAGAAATATTTTAAATTCTGCGATAAATATATATAAACACTGCTACTTGGTATCTGATCATATCTAAATATTTATACTTGAATTTGCACCTCTAGAAATATTTATACTTGTATCTGAGCGTTTATAAATATTTGAACATATATTAATACTGATTTTTTATCTGAGCAAATACTTGATCTGCACCTCTATAAATATTTATACTTGTATATGAACGTATATAAATATCTGAACATATATTAATACTGATATTTTTATCTGAGCATTTATATATATAATAGCCGTTGTCTCTGTATCAGGGCCTGTTCACATAGGAGTCCGTTGCGTTGCGTTAAGGAAAAGATGACGTTGAGGCGAAAATAAACCAATCATAGGCGTTAAAAATTTAATTGCTAATCGTTTGGAGGCATATGATTGGTTTATTTTCTTCTCAACGTCATCTTTTCCTTAACGCAACGCAACGGACTCCTATGTGAACAGGCCCTAACACTTCCGGGCTGTGCTCATCTTTCAATTGAAGCCCTCAGTAAACAAACAGCCGGTTAGGCTTAATTTCAATTTGAGATGTGGATCAGAATTTTTTCTTACCTAAAAACTAATATCTTCTCCATCAAATCACGTTTGTTCAGCCTATTTTTCTATAAAACATTCAGAACTAAAAAAAATTGGATGTTTTTAGCTGTATATTTAACAGTTTTTAAAAATCTGTTTACTTTTGCGAGGAATTCTGAAAGTAAACAAACTTGAATGTGAATGAATCAAGTAGCTCAAGTATTCATATCACGTAGTGAGCTGTAAAAAACTGGATGGCAGTCTACTACTCCAATCGCATGAAAAACTAAATAAATAAAAAATAATGAAAGGGTTTGCTTTTACAAGGTGTGGATTAAATGCAATATTGTTAGATAATTCGGGACATTTTTTAACTTTCATATACTTTTTCCATTATGACGTCATTATTAGTATTATGACGTCAAAATGACGGGTTACCTTCTAGTATATAAATATTTACGCATGCATCTGAACGTATATAAATATCTGAGCATATATTAATACTGATATTTTTATCTGAGCATATACAAATATTTACAATTGTATCTGGTTTGATTTAGAGGGCTACGGTAATTTTTTGCTACAGGGATAATTAGACCGGGACCTATTCCTGCTTAAAGCCTATTCCTGCATAAAGCCTCCTGCTTAAGACCTCCCCCTGCTTAAAGCCTATTCCAAACGGATACAAACATCAAATATAAACATTTATACTTGCATCTGAGTGTAAATAAATATTCACTGAAGGCATTGTATCCGGTTACAAGGTTACCAAAGGTTGTCACGACTTATAAACAGTACCATATCGATTATCCGTGAGTGGATTATCCGATTTGCAGATTATCCGGGTAGAAAAAAATCAGAAATCTTCATCCATAATAATACCGACGTAATTTATTAAAAACTGCATACAAATTTCTCCCGATATAATTATATAGAAAAGGTTTTTTAAATAACATTTTTCTATTTATTGAGAGTATTTTTATTTGATAAACTATGCGGTGTAAAAACATATCAATGATTTGGCAAAACAAAACAAAAAAATATTAAGAATTACGTACATAAATTAAGGTGAAAATTTCGACATTTTCTAAAAATCTCTACCAAAGTCCAATCTTTTAGGATTCTAAAACGGTTTTAAGCCTATTCGTACGATCATTGGACGAGAATTGGTGGCCCATTTAATAAACCGAAAGCCATGTTAAAAGTCTGGAAGTAGCATCTTGAAATGCATTTTCTAGAAAACCCATATTTCAGTAACTTTTATAAACGAGAAAGCTTATCATTTAAAAATTTTCAATATATTTCAATGAAACTTTGTAATTGTGTTTTACCTATTACTAACTATGTTTTGAATTAAAAGCTGAAATATATGTCTACACTAGCTGAAAACCCGCACTTCGCTACGGAGTACATTCGAATCAAATACAACGGTCAATGTATGCAACTAATGCCAAAAAGATATATATATATATATATATATATATATATATATATATATATATATAATAAATACGACGATCAATGTATACAACTGATGTAAAAATAAATATATATATATATATATATATATATATATATATATATATATATATATATATATATATATATATATATATATATATATTTATAAAAAAATCGTAAGGGATATTTTTATAGACAAAATAATGTAGAAGAAAATATTCAAATTAAATGTAATAGAACATACTAAAGAATATAGTACAATTTGAGGAGCATAATATCTTTTATGGTATTTTAATATTTTTTTGGAAAATGTCCAATCGTCTGCCGTATTAGCAAGAAAAAAAATTGCCTATTTAGTTGTTATGCATGTTACGATAAATTTATTTAAAGTAACGGAAAAAGAAATAGCGTGATCAGCATTTAATAAATTAAATTCTAAAATTTAATCTTAAAAAATTCACCAAAAATCAGAAAATAGGGGTAAAGGTTCGAAAAAGATTTCATTTTAAAGGAATTTTTAGGATCTTTCTCGTAATATAAATTTTCTAACCCTGAAATAATTATTTTAAACGCAAATTCAAAAAAAGTTACAAAAACAGATTAAAAATTTAATTTAAAAAAAATCTAAGAAGAATTTTTAAAAAATCTTTCTTAGTTCACCCCTACACTATAAGAAAAATCGCCATGCAAAATTTCAGCTCTTTAGGTCCAACGGTTTGGTCTGTGCGTTGTATGTCAGTGAGTCAGTCAGTTACGGAACTGTTTTATATATATAAATAGAATCATTCTACAGGTACCTGTACTTGATAGTTTTTTAAATCAGTGTTTTTTCACTTTCTTTCGCTATATTTCAGTGATTTTTGGAAAAATTGCAAAACTTTTAGCAAAGAACACAGGTAAATGTTACAGTAGTCTATATATATAAAACAGTTCCTAAACTGACTCATTCATTCACTGACTGACTGACTGACTGACTGACTGACATACAACGCACAGACCAAACCGCTGGACCTAAAGGGCTGAAATTTTGCATGGCGATTCTTCTAATAGTGTAGGGGTGCACTAAGAAAGATTTTTCAAAAATTCTTCTTAGATTTTTTTAAATTAAATTTTTAAGCTGTTTTTTAAACTTTTTTTACGTTTGTATTTAAAATAATACATTGAGGGTTATAAAATTTATATCACGAGAAAGATCATAAAAATTCCTTCAAAATGAAATTTTTTTCGAATTTTTACCTCTATTTCCTGATTTCTGGTGAATTTTTAAAGATTAATTTTTAGAATTTAATTTATTAAATGCCGATCACGTGATTTCTTTTTCCGGTACTTTAAATAAATTTATCGTCACGTGTATAACAACTAAATAGACAAAAAAAATATTTTTTTTCTCTCTAATGCAGCAGACGATTAGATATTATCAAAAAAAATAAATATCCCTTACGATTTTTTTTATAAAATATATTTTTTACATCAATTGTATACATTGATCGTCGCATTTATTATAAATATATATAATTTTTTGGCATTAATTGCATACATTGACCGTTGTATTTAATTTGAATGTACTCCGTAGCGAAGCGCGGGTTTTCAGCTAGTCTATATATATAAAACAGTTCCGTAACTGACTGACTGACTGACATACAACGCACAGACCAAACCGCTGGATCTAAAGGGCTGAAATTTTGCATGGCGATTCTTTTTATAGTGTAGCGGTGCACTAAGAAAGATTTTTGAAAAATTCTTCTTAGATTTTTTTAAATTAAATTTTTAAGCTGTTTTAGAAACTTTTTTTGAGTTTGCATTTAAAATAATGATTTGAGGGTTATGAAATTTATATCACGAGACCCTTTTCGGATCTTTACCTCCCTTTTCTCATTTTTGGTGAATTTTTAAAGATTAAATTTTAGAATTTAATTTATTAAATGCTGATCACGTGATTTCTTTTTCTGGTAGTTTAAATAAATTTATCGTCCCGTGCATAACAACGAAATACAATTTTTTTTTCTTGCTAATACGGCAGACGATTGGACATTATCCAAAAAAATATTAAAATACAGTAAAAGATACTATGTTCCTGAAACTGCACTATATTCTTTAGTATGTCCTATTAGATTTAATTTGAATATTTTCTTCTACATTTTTTTGTCTATAAAAAGATCTGTTACAATTTTTTTATAAATATATTTTTTCGTTTTTTACATCAATTGCATACATTGATCGTTGAATTTATTATACATATATTTAAACATAATTTTGCCATTAATTGCATACATTGACCGTTGTATTTAATTTGAATGTACTCCGTAGCGAAGTACGGGTTTTCAGCTAGTATATAATATAAAGTAAATTAAAATATATTGAATCGTATGGCGTGAAGTGTCTCTGACGTAAGCAATCAATGGTACTAAAAATGTATGAAAAATTCCCTCTATTTTAAAATCTTATAAAATACTAGCTGAAACCAGTACTTCGCTACGGAGTACATTCAAATTAAATACAATGGTCAATGTATGCAATTAATGCCAAAATATATATGTATATATATATTTATAATAAATACGATGTTCAAGTATACAATTGATATAAAAAAATAATAAAAATATTTTTATAAAAAAAATCGTAAGAGATATTTTTATAGACAAAATAATGTAGAAGAAAATATTCAAATTAAATGTAATAGGAAATATTAAAGATTACAGTACAGTTAATATAGTACAGTTTGAGGAACATAATATCTTTTACTGTATTTTAATATTTTTTAGGATAATGTCCTGCCGCATTAGCAAGAAAAAAAATATTTTTTTGTCTATCTAGTTGTTATGCACGTGACGATAAATTTATTTATTGCACCAGAAAAGAAATCACGTGATCAGCATTTATTAAATTCAATTCTAAAAATGAATCTTTAAAAATTCACCATAAATCAGAAAATGGAGATAAATACTCGAAAAAGATTTCATTTTAAAGGAATTTTTATTATCTTTTTTTGTGATATAAATTTTATAACCCCCAAATTATTCTTTTAAATGCAAACAACAAAAGTTACTAAAACAGCTTAAAAATTTAATTTTAAAAAATCTAAGAAGAATTTTTCAAAAATCTTTCTTAGTGCATCCCTACACTTTATGAAGAATCGCCATGCAAAATGTCAGCCCTTTAGGTCCAGCAGTTTGGTCTGTGCGTTGTATGTCAGTCAGTCAGTCAGTTATGGAGCTGTTTTATATACATCGACTACCAAAATTGTATTTGTTTTCTTAATTTTATATCTTATTTGAACAAACAATATATGTATTCAATCATATATTTTTGAAAAGTGCTCCTAGAGTAAGCAGATAAATTAAAGGGTGTTTACATAACCTGTAAAAGTATTTTCACATTCATAATTGTCATACGGCAGGTAAGCACAAAGCTGTATTTGCGTGTAATAAAACCTGGGGAGAAAAATAACAGTTCTTTAGGGGAATATTTCAGCCAGTTTTTTAAATCCTAATAAAAACTTACAATTTTTATCATGAAATGTGCTTACTTTTAGAGTTGTAAGACATCAATTATAGAATCAGGTGGAAAAAATTAGGAAAAAAAAGGATTTTTGTGGTGAAAAAGTGACTTTTACTTCACTAGTAAAAGTATTTTTCTTTCAAAATATATGTTTGTGTACAAACATATAGAATGTATATGTTTGTAATGTAAAGGAATTCACCCTTTTTAGGTTAATTATTCGGGAAAAGAATTCATGTTCATTTAATATTTGTACTTATGTACTATACTCTGGCGTAAGCAACTGCATTGCAGTCAAAATGAATTTGAAAAATTCCCTCTATTTTAAAATGTTATGAAACGCTTACCAAAATTATATTTGTTTTCTTTATTTTATAACCCATTTGAACTAAAAATATATTTTTTAATCAGTGCAGTATATTTTGATTAAAAATGTGCTCCGAACTTAGGCAGATACCTTAACCTTTAGCTTACGGGGCCTTTTTTTACCGATTCCCTCTTTAGAACGGGAAATTTCATACGTACTTTGTAAGAACGGCGATTAAGGGGGGATATAGATAGATATATATATATATATACATATAATCAAATTATATGTATCTATATATATATATATATATATATATATATATATATATATAAAACAGTTCCGTAACTGACTCACTGACTGACATGCAACGCACAGACCAAATCGCTGGACCTAAAGGGCTGAAATTTTGCATGGCGGTTCTTCTTATGGTGTAGGGGTGCACTAAGAAAGATTTTTCAAAAATTCTTCTTAGATTTTTTTTAATTAAATTTTTAAGCTGTTTCTGTAACTTTTTTAAAGTTTGCATTTAAAATAATAATTTGAGGATTAAAAAATTTATATCACGAGAAAGATCCTAAAAATTCCTTTAAAATGAGATATTTTTCGAATCTTTACCTCCATTTTCTGATTTTTAGTGAAATTTTAAAGATTAAATTTTAGAATTTAATTTATTGAATGCCGATCACGTGATTTGTTTTTCTGGTACTTTAAATTAATTTATCGTCACGTTCATAGTAACGAAATAGACAAAAAAATATTTTTTCCCTTGCTAATGCGGCAGACGATTGGACATTCTTCAAAAAAAATATCAAAATACAGTAAGAGATATGTTCCTCAAACTGTACTATATTAACTATACTATATTCTTTAATATTTCCTATCACATTTAATTTGAATATTTTCTTCTACATTATTTTGTCTATAAAAATCTCTCTTACGATTTTATATATATATATATATATATATATATATATATATATATATATATATATATATATATATATATATATATATATATATATATATATATATATATATATATATATATATATATATATATATATATATTGCATTAATTGCATACATCGATCGTTGTATTTAATTTGAATGTACTCCGTAGCGAAGTGCGGGTTTTCAGCTAGTGTTATACATATATTTATATGCCTATTAGCATTAAATTTATTTACTGTTATTTTTTATATTTGAAATTCTGAAATAAATTAAATGCTTCTAATAAATTATTTATGAATTTAGTTCTTTGCTATTGACCCCCTGGAACCAAACAAGTAAACCCGGGGAAAACCCGGGTTTTAAATTAAAAAACCGGTCAAACCCGAAACCCGGGTTTTAAAAAAGTTGCTCAAAATCGAAAACCTTAATGTATATATGAGGCAGTGAAAGGCAAAGTGGTGTAAGTCCAAAGCGTTTTACTGCAAAAACTACAAAAAATTCCACTATAAATTGAACAAATTATAATTTATAATAATTATTATAATATTGCAATTAATAATTATTTGCGTTTCCACTATAAATTGAACATGAGATTACATTTTGCCCTCAAATAAAAAAAGTTGAAAGTGAAAAACCAGTATGAGCTCTAAAACTACTTGCAGCCAGGAACTAAAAACATGAAAAGATAAGTATTAAATAGGTATTTGACATCATCTCTTCTTCAGCGGTGCCGATAGTGTCTAAAAACCAATGGATTGTTTCTGATAAGTATGATCTAAACAATAAACATAATATTAGTACTTTTATCTCAGCATATTTAAATGCTGATACTTTTATCTGAGTACATATAAATAATTTTATCTGATCATATTTATGCTTGTATCTGCGCCTATATAAATATTCATATTTGTGTCTGAGTATATATAAATATTCATACCTGTAACTGAGCATATACAAATATTCATACGCTTTATCTGAGCTTATAAAAATCTGTATACTTGTATCTGGGCCAATATAAATATTTACATATACTGAGCCAATATGAATACACACACACACACACATATATATATATATATATATATATATATATATAGGGGGGTTCAATAACCGCTCTTCATAAATGTTAATGTAAACAATCTTTTCATGCTCGTTATCATAAAAGTATATATAAACATTGATACTTGTATCTTATCAATGATAAATATTTATACTTTTATCTACAACTGCATAAATATTTACAGTTATATCTGAGTGTATATAAATATTTTTACTTGTATCTGAGCGTATATAAATATTGATGCTTGTATCTGAGAATATAAATGTACTAATACTTTTTCTGGGTCTATGTAAATATCTATACTTGTATCTGAACATATATAAATATTTATACTTGGATTAGGCATATAAAATACTGATACTTGTATCTGAACATTTAAAAATGTTGATACTTTTTATCTGAGCCTATAAAAATATTTATTTATACTTGTATGTGAGCATATATAAATATTTATATTTTTAATCTATACACGTGTATAAATATAGGCCTAAATTTATGCCTTAACATGCATTTTATGCTTCATATATAATAATGCATCAACACGTAAAATAATACATATTCTTTTATTTCATTAATCTTATATTAATAAATTCATGATTATTTGACCTCTGAAAGAAAATTGGCTTTTAATTTTGGTATTTTAACCGGAATTAAGAAATTACCACAAAACAGATTTTTTTATGATGATTAACACTTTTTAAGAGGTACAATAAAAGATTACTACCTCCTAATGTTCAAATTTTAACCCAGTCAAATGAAACAGTTAAAATTCCTAGTGCTCTTTCAAACATAT
The DNA here is from genome assembly GCA_907164885.2 of Dolomedes plantarius. Taxonomy (NCBI): domain Eukaryota; kingdom Metazoa; phylum Arthropoda; class Arachnida; order Araneae; family Dolomedidae; genus Dolomedes; species Dolomedes plantarius. Next base: position 115,953,746 of record OU015503.1, on the reverse strand, counting down.
GCACGTAGATTCAAAAGTCAAATAACTTCAAAAGACAAATTAAAGGAGCAGAAAGCTGTTAAAAAATTTTGCAAGTTTTTTTCTAGACAATCCAATACGATTTAAAAAATATTTCTATACATTGTTCGTTATTTAAATGTATTTTTAATGCCTGGATTATAACAAGTAAAAAAATATCAATAATTTAATTTTTTAAGGAATTAATATTTACATTAAAACATGCGTAGCGATACAGGTATAACATTTCATATGTGCTCAGTTACAAATATAAATATTTATTTACTCTCAGATAATAGTATTAATATTTTTATAGAGGCAGATACAAATATCAATATTTATATATGCTCAAATACAAGCATCAACATTTATATATGCTCAGCTACAAACCTCAATATTTATATATACTCTGATAGAAGTATTAATATTTATATGTGCTCAGATAATAGCATAAATATTTATAAAGGTGCGAATACAAGTTTAAATATTTATACATGATACAAGTATCAGTATTCATGTATGACCAGATAAATGTATAAATGTTTATATATGTTAAGGTATAAGCACAAATATTTAATGAACGTGAATCTTTTCCCTAATAATTAACCTAAAAAAGGTGAATTCCTTTACAATACAAACATATTCTACAGAAATATGTTTATCAAAAATTAGAAATATGAACAATCAATTCAAAACAGTCATAAAATAATGTTCACAAGTTTTTTATAGAAAATCCAATATCACTTTTAAAACAACATGATATATTCCATTATTTAACTAGTTTCCCTCTGTTCACTTTTATTTTGGAACAACTAGCCCAAAATATGGTATTAATATTTTGTATGTAATGCTTTTTTGAAGCTCATGTTTAAAATATTTTAAATTTTTAAAAAACATAGTCATAACATAAAAAAATAGTTATGATTAGTTATTTTAGGCCATAACACTTCAAAATTGCAAGACATAATCAGAGAACGTTCTTTTAATACATTTATAAACAGATGAATTACTACCATCTAAGTAGTTATAATTGTGTTACAAATATAACAATAACAAGAACATATTTACTCCAAACGAATATTTAAACAAAACAAAGTAGTTAATTTTCTTATCATATATATATATATATATATATATATATATATATATATATATATATATATATATATATATATATATACTCCAACTAAATAACAGGTGAACCTTTGGTGTTAAAATAGCTTGAAATGTGTATTTAAATACCCTCTAATCCGTGTTGTATCAACAAACTTTAAAATTACATGAAAAGAAATAGTGTTACCCGCATCTCACATTTTTTTTATCTTAAACTTAGTCATTAAAAAAATACCAAAAAATATTTAATATGTGTAAAACAATTGAAAATTTTGTGAAGAAATACCCTGAAATTATTTTTTGTCTTATATTAAGGCAAAATAAAATTTCTGCTTATCGATACATATTCGTATACATATATTTATTAATACTGATAACGATAAAAGTTCGTTTTTTATAATTATCAATATTCATAATTCATATTCCATCAAACCAATATCGATGATTGCATGAAGCTCTTAAAAAACAATAACAGAATCCTAAAAACAATTATTCTCATTCGTATAACCTATAAACTTAATGTATAGAATATTTATGGTGAGCAATTAAAAGTTATTAAGGAGTAACTGAAGAATAAATAATATTAAACAGATAAAAGAAGTAACATTTTCTAAGTCACTAAATCTGAAATAACGATTCTTTGATGCTATCTCATCAAAAAACGAGTCACGGATTACTAAGTATTAAAATTTACAAAATTCAGCAAAGTATCTAAAAACGAGATCCACAATCCTCTGAATATATCTAAAAAATGAGTAATTCATAACAACGAAAGAAATTTTAAAATGTATAAATATATTGCAAGCGCCTAAAATGGGAATCTATAATCCTTTAAGGTTATTATCTAAGAGCGAGTAACTGATAATTTTATTTTAAATTTTAAAATGCAGAAACATTTTGTAAGTATCTTACACTGAGATCTGCAATTATTCAAAAACGAATAACTGATAAATAAATATTAAATCTAAAAATGTATAAATGTTTTGAAAGTACCTAAAAATGAGATCTACATTCCTTTGGAGATATATAAAAATGAGTAATCCATAACAAAGTAAGAAATTTTAAAATGTGTAAATATTTTGCAAGCGTCTAAAAATGAAATCTACAATTCTTTAGAGTTATTATCAAAGATATATATATATATATATATATATATATATATATATATATATATATATATATATATATATATATATATATATATATATTCGAGTAACTGATAACTTTTAAAATTCAAAAACATTTTGTTAGTATCTAAAACCAAAAAACACATTCTTTGGCGCTATCCCGTCAAAAAACGAATCATTGATTACTAAGTATTCAATTTTAATAAATGCAGCAACGTTTTGAAAGTATCTACAAATGAGATCTGTGATCCTTTAGAGATATCTAAACATGAGAAATTCATTAAAAAGTATTAAATTTAAAAATGCATAAATAGTTTTCAAGAGGTTACAAATGAAATCTACAATTCTTTAGAGTCATTATCTAAGAAAGAGTAACTGATAAATTAGTTTTAAAAGTTACAAAATGCAGCAATATTTAGAAAGTATCTGAAAATGAGATCTATAGTCCTTTGGAAATATCTAAAACTGAGCAATTCATAACAAAGTATTAAATTTAAAACTGCATAAATATTTTTCAAGAGTCTAAAAATGAAATCTACAATTCATTAGTGTTATTATCTAAACACGAGTAACTGATAACTTAGTTTTAAATTTTACAAAAAGAGTAAAGTTTAGAAAGTATCTAAAAATGAGATCTATAATCCTTTGGAGATATCTAAACCTGAGTAATTCATAACAAAGTATTAAATTTAAAAATTCATAAATATTTCACAAGCACCTAAAGAGGAAATTCACAATTTTTCACAGTTATTATCTAAAAACGAGTAACTGATATCTTAAGTTTTAAATTTTAAAATACAGAAACATTGATAACTTAATATTAAATCTAAGAATTCACAAACGTTTGGCGAGTGCCTAAAAATGAAATCTATAGTTCTTTAAGAGTTATTATCTAAGAACCAGCAACTAAGTTATAAATTTTAAAATGCAGAAACATTTTGTTAGTATGAAAAATGAGATCTGCGATTATTCAAAATCGAGTAACTGATATAACTACATATTAAATCTAAAAATGCAGAAACGTTCTGTAAGT
>OU015503.1:115915476-115945476 GCA_907164885.2 Dolomedes plantarius | reverse complement strand
TATATATATATGCATACATACATATACATTATATATATATATATATATATATATATATATATATATATATATACATACATACATATACATACATATACATATATGTATACATGCATACATATACATAGATGTATATATATGTATAGTGCAATTAAAATAATAAATATCTCTTAGTCGTAATAAATGTCTAAGTTAACTTATTAAGTCCTATAAAACAGTATCATAAGTAAGTCTGCTAAAGTGATTCCATAGGCTCCATGGTTGCAATGTTTGTGACGTCAGTCTTCCTGCTTTCTCCTAAACTTAACTTTCACTTTGTGTGGCGCTGAGTTTGGTGATCTATGATAAAGCCACTGATTACTCCTTCTTCTGTTTCATATGGATTGTACGGTGTCTAAGTATGTTTATTGCTCAGATCATACTTATTAGAAACAATCCATTGGTTTTTAGACAGTATCGGCACCGCTGATGAAAAGATACTGTCTAAAAACCTATTATTCATTTATCTATTCATATTTTTCATTTATCTTTTCATGTTTTTGGTTCCTGGCTGTAGTGGTTTATGGCTTATACTGGTTTTTCACTTACAACTTTGTCTAATATATATATATATATATATATATATATATATACAGTCGGACCTCTATTTAACGAAGTCACTAAATCCCGAAAAAAAGTTCGTTAAATAGAGATGATTTTCCTTTTAAAATACTTTAAACTACACAAAACAGATTTTAAATTCAAAAACACTAAATATTATTAATAAAAAAATTAATCACACCTTTATTTTGTCTATTATTTGTGTCTATTTCAAAAATTCGTGTATTTCTATAAATCGTGTCTATTTCTATAATTCGTGTCTATTTCTATAATTCGTGTAAGACACAAATTTCTATAATTTGTGTCTATTTCTTTTAATTAATATCTATTTCTTTTGTATACCTTACCCATCAAGCAGAAATCTGCAAGGAAAACAAGAATAAAACAAAACATTGTCCGGAAATACGCTGTATTTCCGATTTAAAAAAATTATATTAAAATTAATAAATTTTAATTACATTATCGTATTCATTATAACAAGTAATTTTAAGCATACATTACCTAATGTGTCCTTAAATTTAATTACTGATAAAGTCTCTTAATTTTGTCTAAGTTATTTGTTTAAAAAATGTTTTCTCTCATAATACGTCTCGCATCTTTACAATGTACTAAAAAGCCCTTCAGGCGTATTTTCTTCAAACTGTAATTCGCATCGGAATGTGTTAAAAGATAGTTAATTTGTTAAATTTGTTAAAAGAAGGAATAAATTTGAAATGTTCAGAAATATTTTGAGAAATATGGAGGAAAAAGTATTGGATCGCAAGAAAAAGTTCGTTAAATAGAGAATATACTTCGCTATTTAGAGATTATTTTACGAAGAAATTTGCAAAATGTTCTTGGTTCTAAGGAAAAGTTCGCAAAATAGAGGTCCGACAGTATATATATATATATATATATATATATATATATATATATATAACATTGAAAACAAAAACATTGAAAACAAATCATTGAAAAGAATGAAAACAAAACAAAATTAAAATCATTCAATCATTGAAACCAAAATGTTACTGAATATGATCAGCATCACCTAACTATTTCAGTATCTTACAATTAACAGCTGAAGGAAAACAAACTTATGTATTTTAGTGAGCAGACACGGGGACGGGCTAATATCGCGAACCGTGCATAGCAGGATATCGCGACTGGTAGTGATAGACACAGACGGACGAGACGCGTGCACTGGTGCCATCCTCAACTTTCAAAACTTTAAACTTTTTTATAAAATTAAAACCGCCGAACTCAAAAGAATCGGACAACAGAATCAACTGACATTCCGGTTGGGCCAGCTCCTTTCCGTTTCGCAAATTTTCCCTATTTTCATGCATGCAAAATTCCACGTTTCCGTCCTCCAATCGACAAATTTTTATTTCCATGTGTTCTACAACGCTTCATCTTTAAGGATATAAGCATTTTTATAAAGTTAAAAATGTTTTTCATTGAAAAAGAAGCTTTTTCCCCAAAGCAGTTTCCCGAATTTCACGAAATCGACAATTTTGATGGACAAATATTTCGGCTTTCTGCACGTATTAATGTCAATTTTACTATTTATCGGTATTTGCTATATGTTCAGCTTCCAAAATATACCAAATACATTTAATAAAAAATGTTATCATTCTAAAAAAGCGTACTGAAAAAGCTCACTTTTGAAATTTCCCACGCTGATCGCCATAGTATCTTAATGTAACTGAATGCCAAGTTAGTAATTTTTTGACTTATTATTTTACTCACTAATAATTCCTGCTAATAAGTTCGTGAAATTTTTTTCTAAATAATGAGCAACTGATGAGGATTCTTCCGCCACCAATTTTGAATTCATCAGAACTGTCTTTCTATTTTTTAAGCACTCCTCCCCCCCCCCCATGAGATGTAATATTTACATTCGGCCATGCTGCCAAAAGAAAAAATTATTTGTTGAGAACGAGTCATTTAATAATTGAAATCCAGAAATAATTTTAAAGTACCAGAAACAATTTTAGTTTCAGGAAATGAGAAGTTAAAATCTTTAGAATTTTTTCTAATTGAATGAACTTCTTTTTTGGTTAAAAAGCAAACTTTGGAAACGGAAATTTGAAAGAATTATTTCAAAAGCCAAAAACCAAAATTTGAAAATGAGAATTTTAAATAATTTTTTCGCTTTTTAAAAATTCTAATATATTTTTAAAGTCATTACACAGTTTTTAATCTTTAAGAAATAAAACCATTTCATTTTAGATCGGAAAAGCAACACATTGGGTTGCCACTCAGCTAGTATTATCTTAATAAGGGTTTAACTTCTTGTGCTGAAGGTTTTAGAACATTTTTCAAAATGAGAAACTTTATACAAATAAACAATGATAATAGAAGAACTTTCTACTTCTTGGCAACAACATGAAAGAAAAGGTAAAAGTAGTTTTACAGGAAAGAGGAATATATTACAGCAGCCCTGACCGAAGATTGGCGTTTGAATATCCATTTCTTGCAATGGCATCATGCGTCCAAAGGAAAATTTACTGCAGAAAATTAGCGGGGGTTTTAATTTAAAACTTTCTAGTTTTTTTTTTCTATTTTACACTACTGCAATTTTCCAGTTACTAAAAGTTTCATGATATAAAGAATTTATTTGTAGAAAAGGGATGATATATAAATAATAAATAAATAAATAAATATATATATATATATATATATATATATATATATATATATATATATATATATATATATATATATATATATATATATATATATATATATATATACAGTATGCCCACTAAAGTCCCTTCCCACCCTCTTAACTTCGGAACGGCAGCTGCTGTATTCATAAAAGCGGTGTCTAGGTATAGTAAAGTAGCCATGCGCTACTGAATGAAACCACCTACCGCGCCACCTGTTGGAAAACTGCAGAGTTAGCATTCCTATCTCGAGAACGGAACGAGATAGGGAAAAATGTGGTTTACAAAGTTGTAGAAAATCATCGATTTAGTACGAAAAGATACCTTGTGGACATTAATGAGAAGACTACAACGGTTAAAACGCGCATTTGTTTTTTCGTGATTTCCTACACCGTGACGTCACGAAACTTGAACGAAAGGAGAAATGATTATCTTTCGGGCAAAACACGACACCGCAATGTGCACAGTGGTATATAGCTTTTGATCCCCAATCAAAAGGACCGCGGTTCAAACCTCGAGGGTTTCATCCTTGTACTGATTGTGTTTATAATCAGAGTAGACAATACGTAGATCGTGTAAAATAGTGTCGCATCAACTCAAAGCAACTTGCGCTCGATGTTCGAAATTTTTGCAGTATGCAAATACGTAAGAAACGTCACGCCTGTTCACCTGAGACAGCTATAAAAGAGGCATCTTCTTGGGGTTGTAGTATGTTGATGCTCGTGCTCATGGCTGAGTATTCCAAAGCTGAGATCTCCAGTGAAGCAGTACCTCGTCAAGGAATTCGGGGACCAAATAATTGGGTATGTCGGTTTCGAAGAGTGGCCTCCACGTTCGCCTGATCTGACTCCACTGGACTTTTTCCTGTGGGGATACCTGAAACAGCAGGTGTATGCAACCCCTCCACAAACATTGCAGAACTATAAACGACGCATTACGGACGCTTGTGCCAACGTGTCACGCTCTATGCTCCAACGTGTGCAACGTGAGATTCAAACGAGGATCCAAATGTGTATTGCAGCTGACGGTGAGAAGTTTCAACATCTCAAATAAAGGTATATTGTTAAAATTAGTTTATTTTTTTCTTTCTCGGATCCTTTTGTAACGTCACAGTGTAGGAAATCATGAAAAAACAAATGCGCGTTTTAACCGTTGTAGTCTTCTCATTAATGTCCACAAGGCATCTTTTCGTACTAAATCGATGATTTTCTACAACTTTGTAAATCACTTTTTTCCCTATCTCGTTCCGTTTTCGAGATAGGAACTCCGCAGTTTTCCACCAGGTGGCGCGGTAGGTGGTTTCATTCAGTAGCGCATGGCTACTTTACTATACCTAGACACCACTTTCATGAATACAGCAGCAGCCGTTCTGAAGTTAAGAGGGTGGGAAGGGACTTTAGTGGGCATACTGTATATATACATATATGTACCCCAAACAATATTCATTTATAATATCCTCTAGAAATAGCACATGATTCCACGAATTAATGGCTGTATATTTATTACGTCCAGTTCAAAATTAAGTTTTCTCCATTAAAGAAATATATTTCACTTTTTCTTGCTTGAAAATTTATAGAAGATATAATTCTTAGAAGACTATGGGCTAATTCTTGGAGAAACCTCGCATATTCATTCATCAGGGACGAAAATAAGTGAAATAGGATTTCTTAATCTGATTAAAGGACAATTTAAATGAATCATCTTCGAGAAGATTACGGAAATCTTATTAATCGAGCTCTAATTAAAACTACCCCGTTGTCACATTCGCTGGAGTCCACGTTGAATGGAGTCAAAAGGGCGCCTGGAACTGCAAAATCTAGTAAGCTGCCTTACCAAATTGATGGATTATTACAGGATGTATTAATTATATATATATATATATATATATATATATATATATATATATATATATATATATATATATATATATATACAGGGCTCGATTTGAGGCGGAACGCGGTGGAACGGTGTTCCGGTACCTCTCTTTAGAAAAAGAAATTACGATAGTTAAAAACATTTATCTAATCATATATTCCTCTTTTGCTATTGTGTGGGTCTGGCCTTATCTTTATATATATATATATATTTCTTCTGTCCGTGTGTATGTCACTGAACTCCTCCTAAACAGCTGGACTGATTTTTATGAAATTTTGTGTCTGCGATTAAGTTGATTCGAGAATGGTTTAGATCCACAATAAGTGTGTGTGCGCGCGTGTGTGTGTGTGTGTGTGCGTGTGTGTGCGTGTGCGTGCGTGCTTGCGTGCGTGTGCGTGCGCACGTGTGCGTGCGTGCGTGCGTGCGTGTGCGTGCGCACGTGTGCGTGCGTGCGTGCGTGCGTGTGCGTGTGCGTGCGTGCATGTGTGTGTGTGCATGTGTGCGTGTGTGCGTGTGTGCGTGCGAAGACAAAAGAAAGGATTCTACATGTAGTGGAAAATTTAAGTAATTTAATTTGCAGGTATTTAAAAGTAAATACAGTATACAAATGATAAAGTAAAATTACAAATTCACTCTATTATTAATTTAACTCAAAACTTGATTATAAACAACATTTTTAATTTCCTATATTCCCCTCAGTGACTCAAACTATGGATTCGAAACTACTCTCATTTTGGACTTGTCATTTTGGACATTTTATATTCACCCATTGGATATGACGACCACCGATATGGCGACCATTTGGCACCATATCGCTAAATTTGGCGATCTATCTCCAAATTTGGCAACCAAAATAAGTCTCCAAATCCATCAAAATTTTAGCGATAACTGTCATATTTGGAGAGATTACCATAGACTCGTAAAATTCTTAACATTATATACATTTATGTGTATAATATGCATTGATTTTTCCTTTTATCAAATTCTTTGATAACACTAGTCATCAGTCATTTTGTACCTGATTTGTAATAAACATATTCTTTTATGGATTTTTGTATGTAGAATCCGAATTTGCTATCAGAAATCGCGTAAGGGTTTTACAAAATTTTAGAACATAACTGCTATTTGGCGCGGTTTCCGAGTTTTCCGGGATTGGTGGAAAACTTAGAAACCACGCCAAATGGCGCTAAGCTGCATAGGCTATGGAACTCTTCCCGTAAAGGGCGCTAATCGTTCAATACTAAATCTTTCACTAACATCTTTCCGACTGTTCGAAGAATGACAAATCGCAAGTCTTCGATTACTCATAAGCATTGCTAACTGGAGGCTTAATTATGATATCCCGTACGCACCTTAAAATTTTTGGTACCAGTGCGGAAATTATGGAACTAGTTTGGTATACCCCCCCCCCCCATTGGCGATTTTTTTGTCGTCAAGTAGAACGCTTGTTTTTGGAACGGGAAGTTCCGGAAAGTCCAAAAAATACGCCTTTTTAAAACTGTACAACCAAAGAAACGCATGAAAAACACATATATGCAAAATATAATTCCTAAATACATAAATACAAAGCTGAAATATAATGAGAAATTTGTTAGGTGGGGGGATGCCTCCCCCCCCCCCAACCCCCGCTAAAAAAAGTCAGTATATTGCAAATAATAATAATAATTAATTTAAATAAACATAGCATACATCTGGGTTAAATATATATTTCTTGATTCGACATAAATTAAAGCACAAATACAATAGAAAAAATACGTGTTGGCAATAGAATTTAAAATAAGTATCTATACCGAAATTTTGTACTCCTCCCAATTAATCCCCGAAACGATTTCAATAAATTTATTAAAACAGTCTACATTTGCCGCTAAACATGATTTATGAAACATGTACATCGCTAGACAGAATTTAAAATCTGCCTTACTATTGTACATAGGCAACGTTGCTTTTACATGCCTCCGCGTACTCTCAACTGTATTCGTGTGAGACCAAGTATCGGGGTCAACGAATGTAAGTTTATGATTAACTTTACGGGGATCCAATCCCTCCTGCTTGAGACAGTCGTAACTTTTCCAGCAATCGGAATACACTGTAGTCCATAGGACCATAGGAAATGGGTCGCAACTGCAATGCCTGGGCCACGCCCTCAATTGTAGACTTTCAGGTAATAAGAAGAGGGTAACCAATAGAAACAGAGTATATGAAAGGAGTGAAATGATTGGATCGCTGCTAATCCGTGAGTTCATACTACAAGAAAAAGTGAGTAAGCATCTTGCAGGGCAGTAGAAAAGAGGGTCTACAGACGATGAACACTGTAGTCCCTGGCAATATCAATTTTTTATAACCCCCAACAAAGTCTCCCGAGTCCTATCATGCACAGCAACTAAAAAAACCCTCCCGGAATCCCTCTAAACCCCTCCAAACACCCAATGGCCCTCAACCCTATGTCCCTTATGATACTTTCGTTTCCCAAATTTCTACGACCTTACCCTCCCCCCCCCCTACTTTCTAGGAAGACAATTCGATACTATCTAAAACAGTCTCATTAATAAATTGTCTTCAATCAGCCAAAGCAGTTTTTTGCAAAAGAATATTCCTCCATAATTCATCCAGTTGTTGTACCCCTCAAAGTCTCATAAGTAATATATAAAACCTCAAATAACTTTAATTTATATTTAGAAAAATCCACTAAAGGCAGACGCACCTTCGAGATCTTCCAGACAGTTCGTCTGGATAGAGTCTAAGGGGACTTCCTGAAGAACCAGGCGATTACTGGACACGGCTGCTTTGGACAGTATCAAGCCAGATTCTTTGGGAAGATGGACAGCTGCAACTGTGGGGAGGAACAGACAGTCGAGCACTGTCTGTTCGAATGCAGACATTTCGAAGAACATCGCGGTAACCTGCCAAGGGACGCCCGAAATTGGACTAAACACAAATTCTTTAACGATTACTACTGCAGCCGAGTAGTGAATAAAATCTTTAAAGAGCTGATGGACATTCACGTCCAATCAGCATAAAGCTTGTCAAACTGTATTTCTACTCTGTATAACTACCTAAAGTACTCACGCTACTTGCCATATTATATATTAACTAGTAGGTAACCCGTCATTTTGACGTCATAATGGAAAAAGTATATGAAAGTTGAAAAATATCCCGAATTATCTAAAATATTGCATTTAATCGACACCTTGTAAAAGCAAACCCTTTCATTATTTTTTATTTATTTAGTTTTTCATGCGATTGGAGTAGTAGACTGCCATCCAACCCGTCATTTTGACGTCATAATACTAAAAATGACGTCATAATGGAAAAAGTATATGAAAGTTAAAAACTTTTTTTACAGTTCACTTCACGATTCATTCACATTCAAGTTTATTTACTTTCAGAATTCATCGCAAAAGTAAACAGATTTTTAAAAACTGCTAAATATACAGCTAAAAACATCCAATTTTTTTTAGTTCTGAATGTTTTATAGTAAAATAGGCTGAACAAATGTGATTTGATGGAGAAGATATTTGTTTTTAGGTAAGAAAAAATTCTGATCCACATCTGAAATTGAAATTAAGCCTATTTGGCGGTTTGTTTACTGAGGGCTTCAATTGAAAGATGAGTACAGCCCGGAAGTGTCATACAGAGACAACGGCTATTATATATAGGATTTCTAGATGCAATCCCATTGTATTTAAGTGAATTGTATTATTTTTTAATAAAGTTTTTGTGTTAATAGCGAGTATGGCTCAATTTTTATTGTAATGTTTATTGCTAGGGGTTGTAAGGATTTGGCTCTATGGGGCGACTCGATATAGTTGCAGACGACTACCAGGTCCTGGACCAAGGCCTGGGTTGATGGCTAACATCAAAGTGCGAGAGAGGCGCTAATCAGAACACCTTCTAGTTAAGTATCCAAGTGTCGGAGCGAGGGATGTGCTCCATCGCGATGACCAAGTTATCATAAACTTGTTTGATGCCTTCACGGTGGACCGATGTTAAGCTTAGACTTATATTTAGAAAACCACGAACCATGCCGAATAGATTTCTCAGTGTTACATTTCTTCCCCCCAATTACTTTCCTACAAACAAATGTAAAACCATCAGAATAAGAACTTTTAACTTTAATCTTCATCTCTGACCCCCCATTTTTTGCAATTCGCGCTCTTTAACAACCCAACCTCCGTCAAAAAATTAAAAAGCAACTGTGCATCCTGAGACAAATGAAATAAAAAAATGTTGTTAACTATCCCCGGCTTTCCAACTGTTGGTCTCCCTCCTGAAAAACTAGAACTACCATTAGAATTCGCCTCTATTTTAGGCACTAAGATCCCCTGATATTTCTCAATTACACTACATACTGCAGGCATGATGAATTAAAGAACAAAAATAATCAATAATAAAATAATCAATAACAAAAAGAATAAAAGAACAAAAAAAATTGAAATATACAACCAGTATCTACGCTGCTTGTAGCTCGCGAACATCAAATCAAATGTCAAAATTGTCAAAATTCAAACGTAGAACGTTAAATTCAAAAACTGTTGCCACTACATTATATTACTGCATTAAAGAACGTAAAAATACATTCACGCCACCTATATATGAGGCGGTGAAAGGCAAAGTGGTGTAAGTCAGTAAGTCAAGTGGTGTAAGTCAAATGAGTTTTACTGCAAAAACTATAAAAAATTCCACCATAAATTGAACAAATTATAATTCATAACAATTATTATAATATTGCAAGTAATAACTATTTACAATTCCACTATAAATTGAACATGGAGATTACATTTTTGACCTCAAATAAAAAAAGTTTAAAATGTGACTTACACCACTTTGCCTTTCACCACCTCATATGGCGCAAAACACGAGAGAAAACCAAATCTGGCAGCAACAAAATTCTAAAAACAACAAAAACACAAATGGCAACACCAAAGTAAAACCCGGGAACCCTATAACCAAAACAAAGGGCACCAGATTTGGCGAGAAATCTCTTGGGGGGGGGGGGATGTCATACTTATACCGAAATGGAAGCGTGGAATTTTGTTGGATCCAGAGATAACGAATTCTGATTCAACTTAGAACCAAAGTGCTGCATCTGCTTCATAATCATGAAGCAGATGCAGCACTCGGCAGAAAATCGGTGCTTTAAATGCAACGCGACAAATGACGCTAAATATGAAGAACATGATAGAATTTCACGCCAAGCCAATTTTTAAGCCAAAGGTTTGGCGCGTTTACAGGTTCTCTAGAAAGATTACTGTTAATTTTTACCACATTGTTCCTCAATTTCTAATGTCACAATGGCGTCATATAGCCATAGGTTCGCAACCGTATCATGATCGTATCATATTCTTCATATTAACAAAACACAGTACCAAGTACTCAGTATAAACACAGTACCAAGAATTGATACAGATGTGTTTCACGCACCTTTTTCAATTTGGCGATTTTTTTATGTTTGGCGATTTTTTTTATTTTTAGCGATTTTTTTGTTTGGTCTGGCAGCCATGCGACTTGGCGTGATGTTTGTTTTTTGTTGCAACCCTGAATAGGTGTTGTGGTATTGTGTAGTGTTTTTGGAAGTTCAATATACCGGTGTTCGATATTTTTGTTCGCGTTTCATAGTAGCGGTTTAGGATTTCTGTAATGTTTTTGGAAGTTTAATGTCTTCGTTTTTTGATATATCTGCGTATGTTTTAAATAGATGTTGCGGATATGTGTAATGTTTTTGGAAGTTTAATGTCTTCGTTTTTTGATATATTTGCGTATGTTTTAAAGTAGCGGTTGAGCATTTCTGTTTAGGTTTTGAATTTTAATATAGCCGTTTTTAGATATATTTGCGTATGTTTTAAATAAGTGGTTGAGTATTTCTGCTGAGGTTTTGAAGTTTAATACAGCTGTTTTTAGATATTTTTGCGTGTTTTAAAGTAGCGGTTGACCATTTCTGTTTAGGTTTTGAATTTTAATACAGCCGTTTTTAGATATATTCGTGTATGTTTTAAAGTAGCTGTTGTGGTTTTGTGACATGTTTTATTATTGTTTATTATGTTTTATTAAAGTTTATTATTGCCATTGGTAAGTTTGTTTTGAATTTATTTTTATATTTGAGTTGTTATTGATATTTTGTGTATATTTGTTATTTTAAGTGTAAAATGTCCGCGTAGGCCTGTTTTGGCGACAAGTTGGCGACAAAATTTTTTTGACGAGTAATTGGCGTCAAAAAAATTTTGTCGCCAAATTGTCGCCAAGGGAGGTGCGTGTAATACATCTGTTCCCAAGAATTTTCAAAAATATTCAAACGTTTAAAATGGATAGAAACTATCAGTTTAAAATACAGCCTCGGGCTGACTCAAAAAGTTTGAGGGGAAAAAAAGTTATGTATAAACATTAGTGCTCTGAATTATTTTTAAAGGGAAAGTAAAAAAGCGCCAACTGCTTGGCGCGATTTTCGAAATCGCCAACTTGGCGGGCTCTTGCTTCTTGTCTCCTGGAGTCGCAACCTCTTCGGGAGACACTATGCAAGAGCACTACATTTAAGATGGCGAAAACCTAAAATAAATACAAAAAGCAGTTTAAAAAAAAATTTTAACTGAAAATTGGTGCAAAAACATAGTAATTTTTAAAACTTAAAATCGTTACAAAACACTGAAAAAATAAAATACTTTCACCAACTTAATGTAAATAACTATTGGAAAAAACTATTGTAAACTATTGTTTCACTTGTATTAATTGTAAAAAGCTATTCCGAGATCGGCTTGGATACCACTATTGGCGCACTTGTAAATCTTGTAAAAAGCGCCAAAAATAACTGCGCCAAATATGAGGGCGATTCTTCACCTGACCCAATTTTAAAATACGACTGATGTCGTATCAACAAAAACACAACATACTTAAAAGTGAAAAAAAGGACGTGATACAAGTTAAAAGTGAGGTCCAAAACTAAAACTATGACCATTGCATCTACTTACCTTGGCCTTGACTGTTTACGTGCGCGGTTAGATTCCGGTCGAGAAGTTATGTCTCTTCAGACGAAAAACTTCAGGCAATCTCGAAAGAACGGGAGACTGGAATGACCTGGGGTCACCAGAAAAGCGACGAAGAAGGTGTCAGAGGTCTAGTAAACCTTTTTATTAACCAGAGAGAATATAGAACGAAGCTACAAGCGATGCATCGAATGATAGTAATAGAACTTATTAGAAGTTGCCATCAAAAAGCATAAAATGATTAACGGTCATATGCAAACGAACTGAAAATGAAAATATTGAAATTCGCAAGTGTGGATTCACTCGCACGCAAATCGCACAAAACCATGGTGGCACTACAGTTTAATTCGCATTTCTCCATCAAGGTCTCGTAAAAATATTTGCAGTCATCAATGCATTGCTATTCGCATAATATTTTAGTGGTAAAGTTTTGTATTTTTGAAACACCTAGTGTTGAGAGTTGTATCTCTATATTATTATTATACTATTGAGCGGTGACGTTTTGAGCATGTATGACGTCATTTTGACCATGTATGCCGTCATCATGTATTTTCTCATTTCTGTGTTTCATGCAAATTTCAGATTGGCAACAAGCTAAAAAGTTTAATTTTAAAAGCGTTCTTTTAGTTTTTGCTCTGAAAAAGTTGTAAAGCGGATCGATGTTAATAAAGTTCATGTTGAAACTTAGATATTGAGTGAAGTTCTTGGGGGCGGTTCACAAATATCTATGTTTCGCGAGCTTCCAAAACTCATTAAGTTGCTTCTGGCAACAAATTTAATTATTGCTTGGAAACGATATGTTATTTTTTGAGTTAAGGTATTCGTTTTTGTGTGATATGTGATATGTGAGTGCTTGGCTCCAAGATATTTCTTTGTGAATTGTTTTTAACCCTTCAGCGGGCGCTCCCGTGTATGAAGTGCAACATTTTCGTAATTTTGAATGGTTTGTTTTTACATGTAAGGTTTGAATATTCTAAGCAGTTTCTATTTATAGCTACTGTGATAAAACTGGTCGATAATGACTATGAATACTTTAGAACAAGCACTTTATTTAAATACGAATTACTTACGATACACGATACAATTTTGAATGAAAGCGGAACTGTTTTCTCACATTTCTGGCGTCCGCGACAAGGACTATGGATAACCTAAAGCGAGAACGAGCACAACTCCGGCGATTATTTACGAACTCTTTAAAAACTTTGGAATCGAAATTGACTGTTGAACCGGTAATTAGAAGTGACGTGATACCGGCAAGTAGTGTATTAGAGGATAAAGCGAATCGCCTCTTTGATTTAGATGAACAAATAAAATAATTGTGGCTAAACGCGGAAGATTTTGACGAAGAAGAATTTTCAAAAGATATAAATGTAACTGAATCTTATCGTGATCAATGGATTACCGCGAAATTGAAAGTCACGAATCTTCTGGAAAACGAAGTTAATTTAGACGATAATGTAAGTGTCCCATCTCAAGGTAAGCGAAATTTTAGACTTCCTAAACTAGAATTGAAACGATTTGACGGAGATGTAAAAAACTGGATTGGATTTTGGGGGCAATTTTAAAAAATTCATGAAGATGATACCATAGACTCTGATGATAAATTCCAATATTTACTGCAGGCTACTGAAATCGGCTCTTCAGCCCGAGACCTCGTAGAAAGTTTTCCGCCATCTGGGCCAAATTATTTTAAGGCCATAGAACAAATGAAGTCGCGTTTTGCACGTGGTGAGTTGTTGATTGAAATCTATGTTCGCGAACTTCTGAATTTAGTCTTAACTCAAGTTAAAAATGGAGAGAACTTTACTTTGCGTATCCTGCATGACCGATTGGAAACTCAGTTACGTGCATTAGAAACTTTGGGAGTAACTTCTGAGAAATATGCAGCAATGTCGAGTCTTCTTTACCAGAGGAAATAATGAAAACATGGGAACGATCGCTAACAGTGAAAACTGAAACCGTCAAAGAAGTTAATCTTTTAACTAGTCTTTTAGAATTTTTGAGATTCGAAGTGGAAAGCGAAGAGCGTTTGAATCTGGCCCGTTCCGGATTTGCATGTAGCAAGGAATTCGATACATCGAAATCTCGACATCACATTCCCACTGCAGCGTGTATTGTAGCGAGTGAAAATAAATACACTAAATCTGATAAATTATGTTTGTGGTGTAATAAAGTTTCTCATAACTCTACAGAATGTTTTAAAGCAAATGATATACCATATGATGAAAAGAAAGAAATATTGCGTAAAAAAGGGGCATGCTTTTCTTGTTTAAAAATAGGGCATATTTCGAAGGTATGCAAAAGTTATGTCAAGTGTTTCATTTGTAATAAACGACATCATACAGTTGTATGTCCAAAACCACGCCCATCGAAAGAAGCCAAGAAAGAAAGGAATGAAAATCTAAATGCTGAGGTGTTGATATCTAGGAAAAATTCGCCAACTCTTCTTTTGACTGTTCTTACCAGAATTACGAATAAGGAAAAATCTGTTATCCGGATATTGTTTAATACAGGTTCTCAAAGATATTTTATTAGGAAGGATATAGCATACAAATTAGGGCTAGAAATATCAAATCAAGAATCTTTGAGCCATGGTTTATTTGGGGGTGGCGGAACTGAACAACAGTTACATAATGCCTATGATATTACTTTGCAAAGCTTATGTTCGAAATTTCGATGTCGTATTTCCGTTTTAGATGAAACAAAAATTTGTGGAAATATACCCCGTGTTACGAATCTTAATGTGTACCCTCTTCTGAGGAAGAAAAATATAGTACTAAGAGATGTGGGAGAAAACACACAGGAAATAGGCTTGTTAATTGGGGCCGATTACTTGGGTTCTTTATTGACCGGAACAATAGTTCCAATTCACGATAATTTGGTAGCAGTTAATATAAAACTGGGATGGACTCTCCAAGGTAAACAAGCATGTTCTGTTAAATCTTTAAATGATATTAGTTGCTCTTGCAACTTGGATTTAACAGAATTATGGGATTTGGATGTGATTGGTATTAGAGATCCATCAGAAATTAAATCTAGACAAGACGTAGAGGTTGAGAACTATTAAGCGGATTGAAGATAACAGATATGAAGTTAGTCTTCCATGGAAGGAAGGGCATCCTGAATTAACTAATAATAAGGAACTTGCTAAGAAACGCCTCATATCGACCACAAAAACATTTGTTCGCACAGGTCATTTAGAAGAGTACAACGACATCCTCAAATAATGGATAGATTTAGGCATCGTAGAATTAGTCAAGGAAGATGATGGTATTGGGCATTACCTACCACATCGACCCGTTTTCAAGAGTAGTAGCACGACTACAAAAATACGCCCCGTGTTCGATGCATCCGCTAGATATGAAAAGGGTAATTCTTTGAACAATTGTTTAGAAAAAGGCCCAAATTGAATAGAGTTAATTCCCAAATTAGTGATGCAGTTTCGAAAGCATGCAATTGGCATTACTTCCGACATCAGAAAAGCCTTTTTGCAAATTAGTATTTCTCCAAATGATAGGGATTATTTCAAGTTCTTATGGTGGAAAGATAGGAAGACAGAGGAAATTATAACCTTATGCCATTGCCGTGTTGTTTTTGGTGCTTCACCAAGCCCGTTTTTACTAGGAGCAACAATAACATATCATCTTGAACAAGTTGAAGAGTTGAAGAAAACTGCTCAGTTGCTCCAGAACTCCTTTTATATTGATAACTGTGTCCTAAGTCTAGAAACGAAGGAAGAGGCTAGTGTCTTCATCTCTGAAGCCAAACAATTGATGTTTTCAGCCTAATTCGATCTACGAGGTTGGACAACTTCTCCGAATGGGGTTATAGAATGTTAAAGTAATGAAAGACATATTCCATTACTGGGACTTTCTTAGGACGTCCAAATAGATGAACTCTCGTGTAATTTGGGTACAAGCACATTTTCAGAAAGCTCTGTTACCAAAAGAACTTTGTTGTCCTTAGCTCGAAGTATTTTTGACCCTATTGGCTATACTAGCCCTACTACTGTAATCCCAAAATTAATAATACAGAAAAGTTGGAAAGAAAAACTTGATTGGGATGAAGTACTTCCACCGGATATGAGAAAAGAATTCCAGACTGGTTCAAGTATCTGCACTTTTTAAAAGATTGTACGGTACCCAGAAGACTTGTAACGGGACCCTTTAAGAATTGTGTAATCAGCCTACATTGTTTCAGCGACGCTAGCAGAGTATCCTACGCAGCCTGTATTTTCATACGATCATGTTATGAGGGAAAAACTTCGGTGCAGTTAGTTGCCAGCAAATCAAGAGTAGAACCTACTAAAGATATTACTATCCCACGATTAGAACTTCTTGGAACTCTCATTGCAACTCGCTTATACATCCAGGTAATTGACTCACTTAATTTGCAAGGATGCAAAGCTTTTTTTTTCGAGTGATTGAACTGTAGCGCTAAGTTGGATTAAAAGAAAAAACTGCTGGAAGACATTTGTTGGAAATCGCGTTGCCGAGATCAGAAGTTACACAAACCCAGATGATTGGCACTATGTACCAGGCCCTATGAATCCTGCAGATCTACCCTCCAGAGGCTGCAATGCTAAAACTTTGCTCGAGAGTTGATGGTGGGAGGGACCTAACTGGTTGAAAGAAGATCCTGTAAAATGGCCTGTATCTGAAGTCCCAAGTGCTCATGAAGATCTTGTGGATTCTGAGAAGAAAAATTAGTGGTGACCGTTGTAGTTCAAGAGACCTCTAATTTTATGGATAATTTACTCTACTTTTCTCAATACTCAAAACTTATTAGGATGATCGCATGGATAATGCGTTTCATCAATAATTGTCGAAAAAATTAATATGCCAGGAAAGAAGAACTAGTTTATGAAGAGGTTCTAAATGCTGAGAAAACTGTTCGATAATGACTATGAATACTTTAGAACAAGCACTTTATTTAAATACGAATTACTTACGATACACGATACAATTTTGAATAAAAGCGGAACTGTTTTACTTTTTTGTTGATGTGGAGTTGAGAGGCAGTTCTTCTGCATGGGCAAACGAATTTACATTAATCAAGGAGTTTGCCTCAATAACTACGCCCTTTCTAATGCAGTTCTGATTTTCTGACCCTCGTATTCTTTTCCATTCATTGTTAGTCGTGATTTAACCGTGGTAAACCGGCGATTATACTGAATTACAATACGACAAAAGCAGGAGTCGATGTGGTCGATAAAATGTGCAGCTATTACACGGTATCCCTCATATCACGAAAATGGACAATCTCATTGTTTTTGGGGTTTTGGGACATAATAGGAATCCATTCGCAAGTTGTCCTTAGATCCATTAAACCAGAGAGTTTTTAAATAAAGCGATTGTATCTGCATTCTTTGGCCTTTAATTATAAATTTATTCCAATATTATCAACATTTTATATCTTGTCATAAAACGCAGAATTATTATTTTCAATTTGAAAAAGTAAATTTTATTACAAAAGGAATAATCAAGGTTCAAAGAGACGTTTCACTTTGTGCCTCGCGCGCCTGCTGGTGTTCCCAAAAATTGACGCGCCCGCTGAAGGGTTAATGTGAATAGGCTTGAAGAGTGAATAAACCTATAATGTTTCAGAAGCTCTTGTGTTATTATTACTTTTGATTACTATTATTACTTCTGATACGAACTTAAGGTTCCGGAACGGAACAGCTAGACTGCAGTGATTTGCCAATGACTATCGGTTCGCGTTGATATCAGTTCCATTACTGTTAACACAAAACAACACAGAGATTCTCTCTTTAGACCCCTTACCACCCAGGCAGGACGGACTCTTTAATGTCAGTGTGCTACTAGGAAAGTAATTATAAAATAGGAATGCGACATCGACCACAAAACATCGATGTTTCGAAACATCGATATTCAATATTAAAACATCGATGGTAATAAGACATCGCCCCAAAATCATCGATGTTTTTAAACATCGATATTTTTAAACATCGATGTTTTTGAACATCAATTTTTTTAAACTGGTTTAGTAACCTGTAACATTAATGTTACTTCTGTTAGTCGTCGGGAGAGGGGAATTTATTTTACTCTCTGATTGGACTCACACAAATGACAAAAACTTAGTTGCTCGAGTCAGCGCATATTACAGAATTTCCTTTTCACATTTAACTACTTTTACCAAAAAAATTGAGGAAGAAATTATTGCTATAAAAACAATTGATAGGACCAAAGCCATAAAGAAATATCCGTGATGTTTTCTAATTTAAATTGGTTGAATGTGAAAAATTTCTGTAAATATCAAGTCATATTTATTTACAAGTTGGAGAATGATTTGCTCCCATGAGACTTAAATACACTGCTGGCCACTGTAAATGCAACACCCTGAAGGAAACATGCAAATAGCATGAAATTTACAACATGCATTAGCGGAGGTGAGATATGCAAATGATTAGAATTTCAGAGCAGACGTACATCACGCGCGCCTGTGGCGCCACTTCAAAGCGCTATTTAAGGCTTGGAAATTTCGACGATTTCAAGTTCGGCAATTGTGTTTTTCTTGTGGTTTTTTCAAAAAAACGATCAATTATGCCTCGTCGAAAACAGCGATCATCTTTTGATCAAGTATCCGAGTTCGACAGAGTAAGGATAGTGGCCTACCGAGATTGTGGATTATCTTTCAGGGAAATCGGTAGTCGTGTTGGACGAAACCAAACAACTGTAATGCGGATATGTGATCGTTGGATGCAGGAGGGTACGACGGACCGGCGTGTTCGATCGCATCCACCTCAGCGCACCACTTCACGTGATGACAGGCAAATTGTGCGCATGGCAGTGACGGATCGCTCAGTCACATCACGAACCATAGCACAGCACATGCAGTCGGTAACGCATCATCCAGTGTCTGCGCGTACCATTCGACGCCGTTTACAGCAGAGTGGTCTGTCCGCAAGACGTCCATTGCTTTGTCTACCCTTGACGCAGAACCACAGACGTCTCCGCCGCCAATGGTGCGATGACGGAAGGATGTGGACGGCAGAATGGAATGAAGTTGTCTTTACTGACGAGTCACGCTTCTGTCTGCAACACCACGATGGTCGCATTCGAGTCTGGAGACACCGTGAAGAGAGGAAGCTGAACAGCTGCGTTATGCACCGCCACACTGGTCCGGCACCGGGTATTATGGTATGGGGCGGTATTGGATATCACTCTCACACACCTCTAGTACGCATTGCCGGTACTTTAAACAGCCAGCGCTACATCTCCGAGGTGTTGGAGCCAGTTGTCCTTCCTTACCTTCAGGGCTTGCCCACAGCCATATTTCAACAGGATAATGCGCGACCACACGTGGCACGCATTGTCCAACGGTTCTTCGTCAATCGCCAGTTTGAATTGCTTCCCTGGCCGCCTCGCTCTCCGGATCTTTCGCCGATAGAAAACATGTGGTCCATGGTTGCTCTACGATTGACCCAGATTCCATCCCCAGCTGCCACAGCAGATCAACTTTGGCAACGTGTGGAAGCTGCTTGGACAGCTGTACCCCAAGAACTCATCCAAAGTCTCTTTGAATCAATGCCGAGACGTGTGGCAGCGGTGATCTCCAACAATGGCGGCTACTCTGGCTAATGATTTTGGCAGGAACCACACTTCAAAGAAGTCTATAAATTTAATCATTTGATACTTGGTCAACATGTTATCTACAAAATAAATTTTGTTGTGATATCTCTTGTCTTTCTTGGTGTTGCAATTTGGGTGGCCAGCAGGGTAATTTAGTATAAAAAAAATTCTGAAGTTCATGACTGTTCACAAAGCTAAAGGATTGGTTTCATATCAATAAAGTATAAGGCAAAATCACTTAAAAGAATTTTTGAAAAGAAAAAAAAAAGAGTTTGGTGCAACAGAGTGTAATATAAAAAAAATTAATAAGAGCAATTTATTAACAAATCTTTTATTTTCAAATTAAATAATACAAAAGAAAATTACATACATTTACACCAATTTTAAGTACTGGTGTAAAACCAGCGTATGGGGGGGGGGGGGGAACTGAACAAGCTTATTTTTTCTTTACTGTAAATAACAATTATTGGGGCACATAATTATTTATTATTCATTGGTTGTTGACTGCCATTTTTCCGCAGGTCTTGCTAGGGAATCGTTCCCCCCCTTTTGTATTCGTCCTTTTCAGAATTCAGACTTACATTTACTGAGTGTGAAAATTATGCTACATGGTTATTATATACAGTGGTTATCAAACATTAAGGAAAAGTCACAAAAATAGCGATTACTCAAAAAGTTACGCGTAGGATTTAATGAAACTTATACGCATTATACAACACATAGGTAGGTATAAAACAGCATAAAAAGAAATCGCCAGACAATTATGGTCTTATAGAAACTAGCATCTGTATACAATGAACAATTCGGATGTGTCAGTTTGGTATAGGAAAAGTACCTTTAATATGGCGTATGATCCCCGCGAGAAGCAATACGGCACATACAGCGATGTGTGATGCTGTCAATTATGCGGTCTATGAGTTCAGTAGGAAGTGAGAGCCATTGCTCTTGTAAAGCAGTTGAAAGCGTGGCTAGGGCCCTAGGACGAGGATTGAGAGAAGCTATACGTCGTCCTAAAGCGTCCCAAACGTGTTCGATAGGATTCAGGTCCGATAATCGAGCTGGCCACTCCATGCGCTGAATTGTTTCCTGCTCAAGATAAGCCTCCACGATGCGAGCCCTGTGCGGTCTCCCATTATCGTCCTGTAGCACAGTTCTTGGTATTAAATTCTTCCAATAAGGAATCAAAATGTTTGACAAACTAATAGGTGGTAGCACTTCCATCGCAATAATTTTCTAATTTTGAATTTGAGATAAATTATCTTTCTCGATATGCGATTTCCAGAACGACAATTTATCTTTTAACGCATTTATCCCACTTATCATGGAAGCAAGGGGAGAACGACGGTGTCGAGTGATCAGGCTGCTCAGTTTTTCATTTTTACAGTTTTGCGATTTCTTTTTGCTAAAATTATTCAATTACAAGTACGAGCATTTGTTGTTCAAATATCTAAAAATTTTCTAAATTTGAACGGCGGGCACCTAAAAATTGCTTTGCGGGCATCAAGGTGTGCTTCAGAGGCTAAAGAGTTAAGGAACACCAACGACGCACAATCAATGGGAGGGCCACGATAACGCGAAACCCAGCCGAAAGAGGGGAGAACAAAAATACGAGAACGAGCATATAAAATGCTCTGCTCATTGTTCCTTGAGCGGGTCATTCTAGCTCTATCGAGACATTTATATTTCAGGTTTCGTTATTTTGAAAAACGATCGATCCGGTAAAATAGTAATAAAGTTGCGATATCCGTTTAAAGTACGATCCGTTTTTGAAAGTAGTAATAAAGTACGATCCGTTTTGGTTGAGTTTTTTTGATTTTTTTTTTTTTTTTTTTCCTACTCAAGGAATTTATTCGGGACAGGGTGAAATAAATAACACATACGGGAAACGATCATTCGAGGAACGATCAAGTGATATATATATATATATATATATATATATATATATATATATATATATATATATATATATATATATATATATATATATATATATATATATATATATATTTATTTATTTATTTATTTGTATATATATAGAGAGAGATAGATAGATAGATAGATATATTGATAGATAGATATATAGATACATATATATATATATTGATTTACATACATCATTGAATTCAAATAGCTCACTTCGCTTCCACAATTTTTTACGAGGCAGATGCAAGCAAGAGGAAAGTATTTTTCATAAGCAGTGTGAATGCTTAGATTTCCCGGCTGACTTTAACAATTAAAAATAATTATTGAATTTCTCGTGCTGCCATCTAGTGCCCTATTCTAATACTAAAATAATTATTTAAATCAATAATAATTTTAATTTTCTTTTGTAATTACGATGTCTTTAAGTTTCAGCTATTGGTTGTTATCTAAAACCGGCATCCATTTTTAGTCGTTTACGAGAGTTTTGTTTTCTAATCCTTTGGTTTGTTGACAGGAAAAAATTAATGTTCCCTCCTTATATAAATTACACTAGTCAACAAAATTAGTTTTTTTTTTTTCCCGAGAGCAAAAAGGTGTGATCCTAATAGAACTTTTTATGGTTAATTCTAATATGTAAGTAGTTTTTTTTTCATTCCCCGTGGTTCTTTACTGCGACACATGTTAATTGTGAATGAAATGTTGCATATTTACATACATATGGAATAGTATATTTACAGGCATGATACTATTCGACTTACTTAAAATGTGGAGGTTGTTGATTTGGCATCTGGAATATCCGGCTTAAGTGTCCAGCAGTAATCAGCAAGCATTCTTGCACTCAAATTGTCCCTAGTATCTCATATCCATGGCAGAAATCTGTGTTTGCTGTGCAAAGTGTGTTAAGTACAAAATGGGCAAAAATCTATATATATAAGACAGTTCCGTAACTGACTGACTCACTGACTCACTGACAGACAACGCACAGACCAAACCGCTGGACCTAAAGGGCTGACATTTTGCACGGCGATTCTTCTAATAGTGTAGGGGTGCACTAAGAAAGGTTTTTCAAAAATTCTTCTTAGATTTTTTTAAATTAAATTTTTAAGCTTTTTTTCTAACTTTTTTTAAGCTTGCATTTAAAATAATAATTTGAGGGTTATAAAATTTATATCGCGAGAAAGATCATAAAAATTCCTTAAAAATGAAATCTTTTTCGAACCTTTACCTCGATTTTCTGATTTTTGGTGAATTTTTAAAGATTCATTTTTAGAATTTATTTTATTAACTGCCGATCACGCGATTTCTTTTTCTGGTACCTTAAATAAATTTATCGTCACGTGCATAACTAAAGAGACAAAAAAAATATTCTTTTTCTGTCTAATGCAGCAGACGATTGGATATTATCCAAAAAAAATAAATATCCCTTACGATTTTTTTATAAATATATATATATATATATATATTTCATCAATTGTATACATTGATCGTCGCATTTATTATAAATATATATATTTATTTTTTTGCCATTAATTGCATACATTGACGGTTGTATTTAATTTGAATGTACTCCATAGCGAAGCGCGGGTTTTCAGCTAGTCAGTTATAAAACTAGGCATGTTTGAAAAATCAAGCTCTATTTCAGGGTATAGAAAGCTAAGTCCAATTACACTCCTAAATGTTTTTATTCATCAGGGACAATGTGGGATATGTGAAACAAAACACAAACATGTTAGTGTTAAAAGGGACTGTGTCCCAATCAAGGACTTAACACTCTTTACTCTACAAAAATAAAATTGGAAAACTTTACTTTAACCCTTCAGCGGACGCGCCAACTTTTGTAACATCAGCAGGCGCGCGTGGCACAAAGTGCAACGTCTCTTTCAATATTCCTTTTGTAATAAACTTTTTTTTTATCAAATTTAAAATTATAATTTTGCGTTTTATGACAAGGTATAAAATGTTGATAATATTGAGATATATTTATAATAATTACAAGATAAAAAGAACTTTTTATATACCATGCTTTTAAATTTTCTGTTGAATCATATAAACTTGACCATTCTATGTATTAATGAATACTTTTTAAAAAATTTTTGATGAATTATCCCATCAACTTGAAAGAAAATGAAGTTATTTCGAAGTTAACTTGCGTTTAACTTTTCGTTCCCGTCCCGGCCGATAGAGGGCTGCACCAGTCTGCAAAACAAAATTAACTGAAAATGAATTCAATCTGCTTAAAGATGGCTAAAAGTATTTAAAGAATGCATTGTCATCGTGTTCTGAGCTATTCTAAAAGTTTCAAATGCCTAGCTAGTCGGGAAGTTAGTTAAAAATCGATTGCAAGATTTGTACTGGACAAACACACACACAAACAAACAAACAAGAAAGCGAGTTAATAAAAACTTGGTAATTAAAGGCCAAAGAATGCAGATACAATCGCCTTATTTCAAAACTGTCCGGTTTATTGGATCTAAGGACAACTTGCGAATTAATTCTTATTATGTCCAAAAACCTAAAAATAATGAGATTGTCCATCTTCGCGATATGCGGGATATCGTGTAATAGCTGCACATTGGATCGAGTACATCGACTCCTGCTTTTGTCGTATTGTAATCCAGTATAATCGCTGGTTTACCTCGGTTAAATTACGACTAACAATAAATGGAAAGGAATACGAGGGTCAGAAAACCAGACCTGCATTAGAAAGGATGTAGCTATAAATAGAAACTGCTTAGAACATTCAAACCTTACTTGTAAAAACGAACCATTCAAAATTGCGAAAATGTTGCACTTTGTACACAGGCGCGCCGGCTGAAGAGTTAAAATCAAACTTTAAAAAACTGACTTTACAAAAGCCGTTTTTGCTTCAATCCCGTTTTTCTCAAAACTACGATTTTGAACTTGGCACTCTTTACACTGCAAACGCAGAAATATCTTGGCAAAAAACGTTCCCCTTATTCGTCACCGACGGCGCCAAGATGGTCGGGGAAGAAATCCAAGTGGGACTCCAAGACATGCAATTTCAGGGACATATTACACCCCATATCTTTGTATGACTGTAACAGTTCACTTAACAATCTCATGGAAGTTCGTTGCTTTATGACTTCCTAAAGAAATTGTGTAACACTTTTTTAAAAACCTCCATGGTGATTTTTCAACTTGGTTTAACAAATCTTCATATTCTTTATCGCCAACTAAAGATCTTATTTGAAGACCCACAGAAATGCCTTCCTTTATTTTAGAATAACTTACAGAAGGAAATCTTTCCTTCAAATAATGAAACCCAGTATCATTTTTATCCATCGCCTTAACAAAATTTTTAAAAAGCCGTAACTTTAAATGACATGGAGGTAAAAGAATCATATCAGAGTTGGCGAATGATGGATGCAAAACATTTTTACCATGTTTTTATTAACTTGCTTTCTTGTTTGGGTGTGTGTTTGTCTAGTACAAATCTTGCAATCGATTTTTAACTGACTTCCCGACTAGCTAGACATTCGAAACTTTTAGAATAGCTCAGAACACGATGACAATGAATTCTTTTGATACTTTTAGCCATCTTTAAGCAAGATTTAATTCATTTTCAGTTAATTTTGTTTTGTAGACTGGTGCAGCCCTCTATCGGCCGGGACAGGAAGGAAAAGTTAAACGCAAGTTTACTTCCAATTAACTTCATTTTCTTTTCTTTCAAGTTGATGGGATAATTCCTCAAAAAAAATTTTTTTTTAAGTATTTATTAATACATAGAATTGTCAAGTTTATATGATTCAACAGAAAATTTAAAAACGTGGTGTATAAAAAGTTCTTTTCATCTTGTAATTATTGAATCACAACATATTGTCCAACAAAACTTGTTATACTAAATTTTTCTAACAGGATTTTCATATGTTTCCTTCATGTTGGTTGCAAAAACTAACGGGTACAGAAGGAAATTGGTTCCCATTGTGCCTTCAAACTGGCTTTCGAAGTGTCAATGAATATTATCCTTTCGGTTGTTTTACGTTCATGTTCAAGTGCATTCATCAAATCACAAATGTTGTTGCAATACTAACTAACTCATGGCACAACAAACAGTCCGAATTACTTTTACAGAACTGTAGACTAAGGCCTACAGCATATGTCTCGGAGGTCAGCTTGACGCGGGACCCCTAGAGTTACCTCCCAAGCATGCTTGGTCCTCAATTTATCGAACCACTCAAGGGATGAAAAGCATGAGTCAACCTTGCCCAGTCGCAGGGTCGAAACCTGGACCTGTGGTGTGGGAGTTTCACGCTTTGAACCACTACGCCACGGGGCGACAGTTGTTACAATACAGTAAATTATTTTCTACAGACAGGAACTCTTGGAACTCTTCCTGGCGGTTACGAAACAAACACACTCTAGTGTCCTTCTGTGGGAGATTCCAGTCTTTCAGTCTAGAACCCTAGTTCGGCCTGAATTTTGGACAGTTTCGAGTCGCGAACAAGGTCGTTTAATTCGCCTTGAGCTAAAAGACGAGGTTCGCCCTCGTAGTAAAAGGAGTAAAAGATCATGTTGGACTTTGTCCGAAGGCGTGCAGATTCGTAGATGTAGAATATTAAAGGTTTTCTTACCTTTGGTATGTTGTCAAAAAAGGTTGAGAGATCTCTTGGTGATACTGGATTCACAGGAATGAAAGATAGCTAATCTTGTGGACGTAAGAAAAGAAATCTTTATTAAACAAAAAATAACATTACTGACTATCTGAGTAAATAATAAAAGAAGAAGCATTCGTTGAATGCATGCGACACGTTAGCCGCGTACAACACACTCGCTAAACGTCTCTCAGGGAAGAGCAGTTTTTTGGTTCATTTATCGTAGTGCAGTAGCGCTACCTGGTGAGTCAAGTTTCAGAGCAAAATCTGATATCCTTGTTCTTTCCCAACATATTTCCCCCTTTTGCGATAGAAACTTGCACCAACTGCATATGATCTCTGCAAATTTGAAACTTTGGTTTCGGAAGTGGTTTCGTTAAAATGTCTGCAGTCATTTTTTCAGTAGGAAGGTAAAACAAATCAATTATGTTTCTTTTGTATAAGTCTCGTATGTGATGATACTTGGTATCGATATGTTTTGTGCGGGAGTGATGTTTCTCAGACTCTATAAGTTTAATCGTCGACTGGTTGTCTTCAAAAACTTTTATGGGTAGTCTCTGTGAAATATTTAAATCGTCAGTCAATTTTAATAGCCATGACAGTTCTTGCATTGCCTGTGACAACGCCACATATTCTGCTTCTGCACTTGAGAGTGAAACACAAGTCTGTTTTCTCGATGACCACGCGATGCATGACTTTCCCAAAAAGAAAATATATCCTGATGTTGATTTTCTGTCTTGAGGATCTTGTCCCCAGTCAGCATCCGAGTACACGGAGAGGTTAGGAAAAGATCCTGACGCTATCCGTAAACCAAGATCTTCTGTCGTTTTTAAATATCTAATTATTTTTTTAACTCCGTTCCAGTCCTTTTGTCTAGGATTATTGTTTCGTCTACTCAAGATATGGGTAGCGGCAGCTATGTCTGGACGAGTAACTGAAGAAATATAAAGCAGTGTTCCAACTGCTTGTCTATATTGATCGTTTGAAGTCAGAAGATTTTCTTCCTTCTGTTGGCCATAATAATTAGTCTCCATTGGTATATTAGTAGGTTTTGCATCTTGAAGCTGGAATTCGTTCACAAGTTGATTGATCTTTTTTCTTTGAGATAGTAGAAAGCTTCCGTCGTCTTCTCGAATTATCTCAATTCCTAAGAAATGTTTTGCTTCTCCTAAATCTGTTATCTCGTAGTTTTTTTTTATGTCCTCAATGACTTGACGAATTAAATTTTCTTCTTTAGAACTTATGAGTATGTCGTCGACATACACAATTAAATTTATTCTGTCATTGTTACTTCCTTTAAAGAACAGGCAGGGATCAGCTTCGCTTTGTACAAATTTTAGATTTTTGAGCGTTTTTTCTATTTCTTCATTCCAACATCTCGCTGCTTGTTTGAGTCCATAGATTGACTTTTTTAGTTTGCAAACTCTGTTGTCTTGTTCAAAACCATCCGGTTGCTTCATGAAGATTTCCTCATTCAAATTTCCATTTAGAAACGCTGTTTTTATATCGATTTGATGTACCTTTGCTTTATTATACGCTGCCCATGTAAGAAAACTTCTTATAGTGGTGTGTTTTACCACTGGAGAAAAAGTCTCGTCATAGTCTGTTCCATATTTTTGTGTGAAACCTTTAGCAACAAGTCTAGCTTTGTATTTAATTTTGCCATTATCACCCCTTTTTCTCTTGAATACCCACTTATTTCCAACTACGTGCTTTCCATTAGGTAACTCTGTTAGCTCGTAAGTGTGATTTCTCTTTAGGGAGTCTAATTCATTTTGCATGGCTTTGAACCATTCTTATTTTTCTTCTTGTGGCAAACATAATACCTCATTATAGGACTGTGGATCTTTGTTTTCAGTTATAAACGCTTGAGATTCATTTTTTATTTTATAGCCATACCTTTCAGGTGGAATTCCTTTGTTTTTTCTTTCGGAGCTTCTTGTTGATTGTGTAGGTATTTCTGAATCTCTATTTTCATCTTCGCTTCCCTCTTCAGGAATATCGTCATTATCATCATGTTGAGGTTGTGGGAGATTAAATTGAACTAAATCGTAGCGTCCATTGGAATTTTCATTGTTCGAATGTGATGGGTTAGAATTTTCTAAGAACTTTACGGTTCTGCTGACGACTATTCTTCGTCCTCCTGTATAGATTCTATACCCAGTACTTCTCAGGTCGTATCCAACGAATACCCCTTCTTCTGCTTTCTCATCCAACTTTCTTCTCTTTTGTTTATGGATATGAAAATATGCTTTGCATCCAAATTTTTTTAAATGGCTTAAATTCGGTCTTCGACCGTTCCACATCTCATAAGGCGTTTTTTCAGTAGACTTCGTTGGTAGTCTGTTTTGTAAATACACCGCAGTTGCTGCTGCTTCTGCCCAAAAAGTTTTCGGCATGTTTGCATCAATCAATAGAGCGCGCGTCATCTCGACTATGGAGCGGTTCTTCCTTTCTGCGACACCGTTTTGTGCCGGAGAATACGGAACTGTGGTTTGTGCAGCAATTCCAAGTTCCTTTAGGTGACGATCAACGGCTTCATTGCAATATTCTTTTCCGTTATCGGATTTAATAGCTTTAATTGTCAATCTAAATTTATTTGTGGTTGACGCAACATACTCTTTGAGTTTGTCAAAAACTTCCTCTTTCGATGACATAAAGTATATTTGAGTGTATCTCGAAAAATCCTCGATGAAAGTTACAAAGTATCTCATTCCCCCTAAACTATCAACCTCCATAGGACCACACACGTCTGTGTGTATTAAATCCAAGACTTGTTCAGATCGATGTGATGGATATTTTGGGTACGGTTTTTCGCTCAGTTTGGCTTTAATGCACGTTGGGCATTCTAAACTGTGAGAGCAATTATTAATGGTTATTCCCCAAACTAAATCTTCCCTTACAATTTTCTTAACAGTTTCCAAATTTCTATGGCCTAATCTTTTGTGCCATTTTAAGATACAGTTATTATTTGTGCATAACACAGGTGTTTTGGAGACAGAAAAACAATTTTTCTTCTACGGGTTTTATATTTATTCTATATAAACCTCTACCTAATCTCGCGTCAATTATTATTTCATCACCCTTTCTAACTGTGCACACGTCATCCTCAAAAGTTACTACATATCCTTTATTGGCTACTGCCTGCACTGAGAGTAAATTAGAATCCAACTCAGGAACATATAAAACATTTACAAGTTTTATTTTTCTTACAATTCCTTCTAAAGATTCGCACTGAAAAGATATTTCACCGATCCCTTGCGAATTAAGTTTTGTTCCATCTGCAATAGTTACAACTTGTTTGTGTTTTTCATTTAACTGAGAGAAAAAACTCTTGTCATAGAACATATGACTTGTAGCACCACTATCAAAAATTACGGTATATTTGCATTCATTTTTCTCACTTGCTGTTAGCACAAAATGGTCTGCGGAATTTATCCCCTCTTGCTTCAAAACTTTTTCGTCCGATTGATTCTTTATATTTTGTTTCCCACTGACATCCGAAGATAGCTGCAATTCAGCTTGAAATAATTTATGATTATTTTTTGACGTGCTAGGTGGCGGCGGACGATGATATTCCGAGTCATTTCCTTTTTGAATTTTGTGGTTTTGATGCACTCGATTTCCGGTTTTATTGCGTTTCAGATAAAAGCATTGCTCGCGATCGTGACCTTTCCGGTTGCAAAATGTACAGAATTTTAATTTCGTTTTCTCACTATACCCCTTTAATGCGAGTGAATCGAATTTTTGGTTAGCTTGTCTCATTTCAACG